>JALMQS010000228.1:4765856-4967330 GCA_024734495.1 Forficula auricularia
TAGCCCGAAATATATATATTGAAAGGAAAAAATATTTATTTTAATTTTTAATTTAATGTGAAATAAGTGACCCTAGTATCACTTAACTCATAGTAAATCAATATTAAATATAATATTTATTTACTCTTATCTTTATCGATACTTGTTATAGAGAGAGAGAGAATATTCAATTGGACTTCATTAAAGCAAATACTTTTGCCCAAACATTTATAAGTTCATCTTTCACGATTATTTTACTTAATGCAATTTATAAATTTTAAATGAAAGGGTCTAGTACATATAAATTAATTCACTTTTGAACCTCATAAAATCAAAGTATTTTCCAAGATAGCTGAAGTGATTAAAATAGGATATATGCAATATTTTTTTCATTAAATTGAAAGTTTTTGTGCCGAGAGTAGCAGAATTTTTATATATTGAAGGAGACAATAAACGAGTGTGTCTTCTGCTGGAATTATAAATTTTATTTATTTATCCGAAATAGTCCAATTCAGGTTAATAAGTAAAAAAACATTGGAAAAGTTGCCCGGAAAATTAGAAAATTCACAAAAAAATCGAAAATAAATTAATACAATACAAATGTTCAAAAAATCAGAAATAAATAGATACAATATAAAATGTGCAAAAATAAAAAAATGAACAAACATAACAGAATATCGTATTTGGAATATAAACATTTTGACACCAGAATTATTTTTTTAAGTGCTTTTATTCTTGAGGTATGTGTCCACGATAAAAGAGGAGGTAAATATTAAGGGTAGTTTACCTTTAATTGTCTACCGGTGCTGTTCGAGGTTGCCTTGAGTCTTTCTCGACACCAAATGAAGTGACAAAAAAGAAACCCGTTCTCGATAAGATAAATAAGCAGGCTAATTTTCTTCGAAATATTTCGATAAGAAATCCTTTAAGAAATTCTAAATGCATTTTTTAAGTAATAATTTATTATAATAATATAGTGAGAAGAGACTAATTTTACCATATATGATATATTTGTAATTTATAATGCTTAACATTTCTGATACAGAGCCAACTCATTCTACTTTTTAACTAATGAATTTTACCAAATTTTTATAAAATTATGTATTTTTTAATTATACAAAGATATTGAAGGAGACAATAAAAGAGTGTCTTCTGCTGGAATAATTAAAAAAATAAAATTTATAATTCCAGCAGAAGACACACTTTTTTATTGTCTCCTTCAATATACTAATTCTATTGATATTCCTCAATAAAAAAAGAGTGTTAATAACAATGTAGAATAATGTATTCCATTATGTCAAAGAGGTAAAAATGTCATATCCCAATTGTTCTTTTTTTCAGAATATTGATTTTAAATCACTTAGCATTTCAGAAGTTTTAATTACTGAAATAATACATATTTTAGAAAATATAAATATGAGATGAAGAATGGTTTTAAAATATTGGAAACTTCATTTTTTTACCAGAAAGCTGAGGTTATAACATTGCTTTAGTGAATTTTATTCTTGAAAATACCTTTATGTACCTATACTATATATATATTTATATTTACAAAAAAAATTAACAACTATTGTGAAGTCAGGAGTATTTCTTTCTGGTTAGATAATTTTTATAAAATTTTAATAAACCAGAATCAGATAAGATACCAGAATCAAATTTCTAATTTTCGATCTCAACTTATTTTGGGTATCGGAATCCAGACATACACAAAGAAAAAAAAATGTTCAAAATAATGTTTCTCCACTTTTTAGACATTTTTATACACAACGAATTTTTATTTTGAGTCGATTCCATACTATAGGGTCGTCCTGCAGGCAAATAAGGCCTCCTCCCGGACGTACTGAGAAACAAGATTACTGGAATCAAAAATATTATTAAAGAAAATACTAAAGAGATCACGAGAGGTTGCCTTATACTAATACAAGCATTACATTTTTTGTTACATGTCAGAAGGTATCGATTCCCGCAAAGACTACTTCTGGTGATTTCTTCAAAAATGTAAAGTCTGTTATTATCTGCGATTCGACAAACACGCTTTTAGTGATTACATCTTAAATCGTTTAATTCTCAAAATTCACGAAAAAACAGAGAATCTTAATACTTTCTCCTCCAATTTTATTTTTCAAAATATTTCCATATTTCATTTATGAAAAATTCTTCTACCTTATTAAATTGAATAAAAAAATAAATAAATAATATTCACAGTTCCTGTCTGTTTGTGCCTTTTTGATTGAAAATTTTCTATATTAACGATTCGTGACAGCTACTCTTTAAATGGAGAGATGGCCAAAACAGAGCAACCCTCCTCCCCTGCTGATTAATCATTTTCTATATATAATATTTATAATAAAAACAACACTAATAAATCGGCTTTGCTGATGCGAATAACAGATTGGCGGAACGGCTGTCATGTGCTCTCATGTGCTACGTTTTACTCTGTGGGACACATTTAATGACCAGCCATCCTGCTTCCACGTCATGCAGGTTTTCACATTCGCAATAATGAGGAGAAATGGATTCGCTATCAATGAATAGGACAGTACAGGATAGGGAACAAGAAAAAAAAATACCTCACTTTCCTAATTGATAAAATTTCATTCCCTTTTCATTTATATTTTATTTCTATTATATATAGGTATATAAACTATTATCTAAAAGTTTTTTTTTTTTTTTTTAAGGAATTTGGTGTTGGTACTTGGTGAAACATTTTTTAAAATTATTTATTTATTTATTTTAGAAATATATATATCGAGATTAAAGATTCTCTAAAAATAAATTCGTTTTATTTTTTTATATCTTAATGTGAAACCTACCAAGTATTTTTATCCAATAATATTATCTAAAATATAATAAGCTTTCATTTTTAATCATCCTCATGATAAATTTATAAAAAAAAACTTAATCAACTTTTCATTGATGACTTTTAACAATTTATGTAGCAAAATCTTTTTCTTTTCAACCTTAAACCCTCTTTCGATCATTTTCTAACCCCCGATTTCAATTATGATAAGACCCCTCCACAAGTAACCATCGCCTTTATAAAAGATATTTTTTTCCAAATAAATTTAAATTGCTTGATATTTATCTATAGGTAATACTATATGTAAAGCGCTTATTGTCGAATTCATCCGAAAGAACCCGAGCTCTAGCGGATATGCCCGAAGGCATTTTGACATTATAAGCTGTCTTTCGTAAGCATACCATAAATTTAAAAAATGAAATGAAAATATTTGTAAATTAATTCAAAATTGCCATGCACCTATGTTACTGCCACTGTATATTTATTTAATTTTATTTTCATTACTGTACATCGAAAAATATATGAATTATGAATTATAATATTCCTATCAAATTTCGATTTCGAAATTCTTCTAGTTTTTAACGTTTTTTACAGATTATAAATTAAAATATTTAATTTCTATGTTAATTATTATCTGGTTATACACTTGAACCAATATTTTTGAATTTAAAAGGTTTGAGGTTTTATTGAAATCGCCCGACTCTCTTATCTATGTGTATTTTTTTAAACGGATTTAAATTTATTTCCATTACTACACAATTAATATATTTATTTATTTATCCTAATATTTTATTCTTATAAATCGCTGTCGAAATTTTTTCGCATTGTTTAGAGATTGTTCTTATAAGGAACTAGCTGCCCCAGGCGTGCCTTCGGCATGCCTTCTGCACCTAGGCCCTCCGGGCGGAATGCCCTGGCGGGCAGCGTTTCGAAACAACCGAAAGTTTTTTTTTAATATTTATTTAACGCATTGACTGTATCGCTATCTGACCAATCAGATCGTTTGGATCATACAAACATATATATATAGATTGTAATTATTTCATTCAATAAAGCAATCAAGAATTTATTTTGAAAATATATACACCCTTTGACTAATATTTTTGAATTCTTGAATATAGGATTTTTGACTAAACATTGAGCTATTTTATAATAGTAGGCATTTCATTCGAACACTGTATTAGTTTTATTTTAAATCCCTGAAAAATATTGAAACAATAAAATTTTTTATAGATGACCGAGAAAAAATACGTAGATTATTCAACATTGCCTTCAACATCATAGAGTATCCAATCCTAAGACTGGTTTGAGGCATCCACCGGCTTCCATCTCATACAAAATCTGTCATTTCTATAAAAACCCAAATGCCGCATCTCTCATTATTTGGCTAAAATATAACCTAGGTCCCCCTTGTCTCATTGGCTATCCTATCATGTGAACCCTTTCTCAAATTTTTCGAATAAGTTCTCTTTTCTCCCACTTAGATCTCTATATCCACCCATTTAATCTTAAACATTTTTCATGAACATTGTAAAAATATAGGTATTTTTAAAAATATTAATCATTTTTCTATTACTCACTGTATATAATAGTATAGAAAAACTATTATCTAAAATTTAATACCCTTTCATTTTTATCATCTTTATGATCAATTTAATAAAAAAAATGTTACTTTCCATTGATAACTTTTAACAGTTTTATGTTGTAAAATCTTTTTTTTTTTTTCACCCCGTCGCTCGCTCATTTTCTAACCCCCGATTTGAATTGTGATAAGGCCCCCTCCACAGGTTACCACTCGCCTACTTCATGTTTATTCTTATATATACCTAGATAGATTTATCAAAAACAAGAATCAACATCGATTTTTTCAATCAAATTAACTTGAGCTGAATAAAGTTTCAACTTTTTCTGAGCGATTATTTTAATTCAAATAACATTTTGTTTAATACATTTTCGATAAATGCGATCTAGCAATTATCCATTTATTGATATTAGAGATCAAAATGATTAAACGATTTCAAGCAATTGAACTCTCACAACACCCATCTTATATACTACGAGCCCCGTCCCATCTCAATTGGCCCACCAATATTTTTTCTTTTTAAATAAAATTATGCTAATTCACGGTAAATTTAATTTAAATATTTATTTTTATTATCATTTGGAACGACATTTTAAACAATTTAAAACATTTTATTGTAACATTTAACTCAAAATTATTTTTTAATTGTTAAAAACAAGGAAAACATACAAAATCCAAAACATTTACCACTGTGTGACGTCGCCTTTATTTTTAATTACGGCTTTTTTTCTATGAAAATGATGAGAGAAGGAGTTACACCAAAAAGGTGCAGCCCCTAAAGGCCTGGGTTGGCCCCTCCATTGTGAAAAGAAGAAGAAAGAATTTAATGGGATGGGCGGAGGTCGAAGGTATCGGTGGATACAGGTCTTAAATAGCTGAATGTTATAAGTTGCGGAAAAGATGGTGGCAGGGAGCGAGTTCCAGTCTCTGGAGGTCATAGGGATAAAAGAGTAGGCGAAAGCGCTTGTTCGACTTTTATCCAATTTGACAGCGAAGGGGTGCTGAACGTTTGAAAACCGCGTGTTTCTCGTAAAGAGGGCATTAGGGGGGATAATTGATTTCAGCTCGACTGAACAGACACCGTGATAGTATCTGTAGTACAGAGAAAGGGGAGAAACGGTTCTTCGGTGAGCCAGGGAGTCGAGTGAGTTGGGTCTCCTATTAGTTTAATTGCTCGCTTCTGAATTGCATCCAGTGTAGCAAGAGAATGCTTGGAGGCACCCCTCCACAGATGAGAGCCATATTCGAGACAGGGACGAATTTGAGCCTTATGCAGTATAAGAAGTTGACTGGGAGTATAACAGCGTCTAGGCCCAAATAGGAGACCAAGCTTGCGCGCTGCATGGCTTGAATTCTTTTGGACAACGTACTTATTAAGTTTTGACACTCATCTTAACTGAAAGTATCCCAAATATTTTGAAGTTTGTGTTTTAATTCGACTACGTTTCTAGCTGGTTGTATTCGTAATAGCTTTTTCATTGTGTGCCAAAGAGTTTCTATTGGTGACAAGTCGGAACTGTTTACCACCCACTCCAAAAGTGGAACATTATGATCAGAAAGCCATTTTAAAGATTTTCTTGATGTATGGCAGGCCGCCCCGTCTTGTTGGAACACAAAATTATTATTATTCTGCAATGCATCTGCTCTCTCATTGTTGGAAGTAAAATCTCTAAATATTTATTGGTGTTTATCATCCATCAATGAAGTGAAGTTTTCCAACACCTCTAGCAGACATTGAACCATAACTGAATCAGGAAATTTTACTTTCTTTTTTAAACAATCTGAATTGAAAGCATCATTTTTCAGACGAATTACTCTGCTTCGATTGTCACCAACACAAACTTCAAAACGAGACTCATCACTCCAATGGACACTATTCCATTCATCACTCGTCCAATTAATGTGAATTTTAGCCCATTTAAGCCTGTTTTTCTTTTGTTTTAATGTCAAGAGTGGCTTTTCTTTCGCCTAAAAAAAAAATAGTAAAATTACAAAAAATATTTTGGAATACGTTGCAATAAAATTATCTTGTAAGTTTTAAAACCTAACTTAAGGGCTTCTCTATGGCACGTAGATCTTGAAACACTTTGCCCCACAGCATCGCTCCAAAGAACAGATAATTCACCATAGTTCGAACGCCTGTTTTTTCTAATAATGTTCTTCAATGCCCGTTTATGAGCATATTTTGAATTTCGACGCATACCGAGGTTTTGTAGCTATTGTACCCGTTGTTTTATAAACTCAAATAATATTTCTGACAATAAACTTTGATAAATTAACTAGATCGCCAATTTCCGCGTTTGATTTTCCCTTTTTAAATAAATTGATAATAATTGAGCGATTTTTTTCATCAACAACCTTTCGACGAGTCATTTTTACTAATAATAAACAAAACAAACTTTCTTTTGTTGGAAAAAGGCAAAGCCTACTTGATTATTTCACATATTCAAAGATTCTTAAAAAAAAAAAAAAAAAAAAAAAAAAAAAATTCGTGAAAAGCAAAGAACTATTTTTTTATATAAAAATATGTTTTTAACAATTAAAAAATAATTTTAAGTTAAATGTTACAGTAAAATGTTTTAAATTGTTTAAAATGTTGTTCCAAATGATAATAAAAATAAATATTTAAATTAAATTTACCGTGAATTGGCATAATTTTGTTTAAAAGGAAAAAATGTTGGTGGGCCAATTGAGATGGGACGGGGCTCGTCTATAGATAGATAGATATATTCAAAAAATTTCTTTCGGTTTTGGAAAAAAATCCCAAACTTTCCACTTGTAAATTATATAACTCTACACTTCTAAATGTATATTTCATATTTAGTCTTGAATGTTTAGAAATAATAATAAATAAATAAACAAGTGAAATTGAAGTGAAACGTGAAAATTTTTCTGGCAAATTTCTGGTCATTAGCAGAGGCACTGAGGGGGCTGAGTGGCCCGGCATTTGAAGGGTTCCGTGGCTCATCAAATAATATCGGAAAGAGTCGACTTAACAAATATTTAATAAGAGGGGGAACGGCGATAAGAACCAACCCTGGGACCGCATAAGCTCTCTGAGGCCCTGGACATTCTTCATGTGAGATATTTTTTTTCTGATTTCGTTCATTTTTTTTTCTTCTAGAACTTAAAATTTAATCAATTTTATTTTGTAAGTCGAAACATTTTGGTACGAAAATTAATTTTCTATTATTTTTTTTTCACTCTCGAGCTATGGTATTTTCTGTAGAATCTATATACACAGACAGAGAGACAGATATATAGAAAATAATCAAATCGTTCTTGATGTTTGAGAAACAAAAATTAGCATAATAATATATAAAATCTCTCACGCTCGCTGTTTGCCAGTAGCAGCATCAGTCTGGTCATTTAATAGTGGCCACGCCTCGGAGCCCCTGCTAGCTAGACAACTTACTTGCCACATCAGTTAAGGGTATGACTACCCTGCAATAAACCCAAGGCATTTTTCATTTTTACTTTCACATATATAATTATTCCCTATATCATGTAATGATCCATTGTGATCAGTCTCTATATCAAGTAATGATCCATTGGTCAGTTCCTACGTACGCAGGTACATCTGAAATAATGCACATTTTTGCTGCCCACCTCAGGGCTCAACCTCCAAATTTTTCTGCCCAACCGAAAAGAAAAAGCTGATACCGCCACTACTAATTAGATACACGTATGCACAATGTGCAAAATAACTAACCTTTTATCAATACTACCATTTTGAAAACATTAAAAACAAGCCTATATAATTTCATTGATTCCATTAAGATAGGCAATATATTTTATCCAAAAGCATGATGCATTAATTCAAAAGAACATTTTAAAGTTCCGGAGATCATTTATTTTACTTTCACATTTATATTTAAAAAATATCATGTGTTTGTAATCCGGGGTCTTGACACTTTAAGATGTAACTCTGAGGTGAAAAAAGTAAATTTCAGTTTTGCACTTTGAGGTGGAAGGAACTGATGCCCTTAATAGTATGAAACTGAATTTAGAACAAAAAATGGATATTGTGCTCTCCAGAGGCCAAAAAGATACCAAAAATTAATTGGTCCGTGTGTACATATCTATGTACCCCCCTGCGTTTGGCAACCATAAGTCTCAGAGCTACGAAATTCGAAACTTAAGCTCGATATAGGCTAGAAGTAGAACAGCAAACTTTCAGGACGGGGCCCGGCCTTAATTGAATACAAATATAACTTTAGATTTATGTGCATTGCTGGGCTGGCCATCTTCGACAAATGACCTTTCTGCAGTGGCCAGTCCATTTTAAACTAATTTTAATGATTTCTTAGCATTTAATGTTAAATTTTATTTATAGATATTTTTTTGTTTTGTTTTTTTGATTGTAATATTTATTTATTTCTTTATTGATAGCTTTGCACAGTTGTGGGCCGCTTTTTGCGCTCCCAACACTCTGTCCTCGGTTCTAGATTTGTGTCATAGTCGCCCGTATATGTACTTTAATCATAAATAGCCACAACATCTGGCATTATTATTTGGACGGCTGATGAGAAGTTGTACTCTGATATGTAAAAAAAAATCTGTTTTCTTTTTGTAAAGAGCTGCCCCCCTCTGCGTGGCACAATAAATCAGTCAATTGAATTCGGAACAGCGGAAGTTTACATGAAAATTTTTTCGTTTTTTGTAATTTTCTCAAAAACGACTCCAATGATTTTTTTTTAAATTGGTGCACTTATCAATGTTATTCGTATATAAATTTTAATCCGATTGAAATAAAAGAAAAAGGTGTAAATTAGGACTGTCGCAAAATAAATATTTAGAACTTCATATCTCGTATACGATAAGTCGCAGAGCTTTGCGATTTGAAACTTTAATTATATAGAGGCTAGAAGAAGTACCTCAAGATTTTGGCTAAAATCGAGGAACCGGGAGTAAGTGTTTACTCGAAGATTTTTGGTATTTTGCAATTTCGTCGTTTTTCCGATTTTCTCAAAACGGCTTGGGGAAACCCAAATTGAATTAATTTGAATGAAGATGATTTCAAATTAGGAGGAAACTAATTTGCAAGTCCTCTAGTGACCACACCATTTTTCTGCAAATCATAATCATATTAAAATTTGAATTTGAGGAGGGTCATATTTTATGTGGGGTTAAAAATAAAATTTTAAAAAAACAGTTTTTTAAGAATTATAGAGTGTAGAGTATTCCTGAAAGTATATTTTCAAATAGAATTAGGATTTATTTTTGTTCGCTTTCAAATGATCGTGTGAGAGTCCTGTTGACGTTTGGAATTGGTTTAACTTAAAACTATGAAAAGATTCCACGACTTTACTCATTCTCTTCTTGTCAACGACAAATAAGAACGATTTGATATCTCAAATATTTTAGAAGATATAATCATTTTTATGTGGCGCGTCGGACTCTGGGTGGGCGAAAGTATTGAATTCAGGGAGCCATGGGTCATTTATAGCTAGTTATATATATATATTAGGGTGGTCCTTATTTTGGGTATTTTCGAATTTTTAAGCGACAAGGGCTCAAATGGTTAGAAATAAATAAAAAAAAACATCCCCCAAGTTTCAAGTCTCTATCACAATTATAACCTGTGCCCCCAGCGATGTAAGTTTCTCATAAAGAGAAACAAAGAGGTTGTCCTCTGCTTGATGCAAATAAACATATACACATATATATCAAGATGATATATCTGTATATATATTATTTATTTGTTTGAGACTATAGTTTCGAAGACTTGGTCTTCATCATCAGTCTTTCTTCAATTATAAATGTTTTTCATGGAGTCAATATCATATGGATATTGAAAACTTGGTGTTCCTTCGTCACTGGAAAGCTAGGAACTCTGGTTTCTCTTTGTGAATCAACAACTCTGCTACTCTCGGCAAAACAAAAACTTTTCAATTAAGTTTCTCATCTAAATAACATGGGGTTTTTGACATTAAAATATCAATTTTTTATTCATGCCAAAGTAATGGTTCAAAATATTTGAAACTATGTAGACTTTATCCTTATAATACTAGCTATGCATCAGAATTTTTACAGATTTTTAGCTATTATAATTTTGGAGTTACAGCTAGATAAAATACTGCTATATCTTAGTGTTACTAAGTTATAGACTCCAAAATTATAATAGCTAAAAATCTGTAAAAATTCTGAGGAATAGCTACTATTATAAGGATAATGTCTACAGAGTTTCAAATTTTTTGAATTATTACTTTGGCCGGAATAAAAAATTGATCTTTCAATGGCAAAAACCCTATGTTATTTAGATGAGAAACTTACATCGCTGGGGGCAAAGGTTGCACATAATTGAGATAGAGACTTGAAACTTGGGGGATATTTTTTATTTATTTATTTCGAACCATATGAGCCTTTATCCGCGTAAAAATTTGAAAATATCCAAAATAAGGACCACCCTAATATATATATATACATATAAATTTCAGGTACGAAACCCTCGGTATGCGAGACCGACTCGCACTTATAGGTATGACTTATTTTTTGATGTGAGCTTCTTTCTAAATAGACTGCGTGCAGGATTTTACATTTTACCATGGTGCTTTGCTTGGTTTCAATTTTCTACATTAGTATGTACTCTAAAAATATTTATACTATCCCAGGATCTAAATTAGTTTTACTAGTTATTCCTTTATCAATTAGTTAATCTCATTATACTCATTTGAACAAAATTTCATTTAACCACAATTTGATCGTGTTTAATCTTGAATATATTTAAGGGTTAGTCCATGATGAACCATGATGTAATCAGAAAATTAGTTCTAAATTTCTATCACATCATTTCGCTCCCTGCTTTTGAGGAACTCTTCGAGTTTTATTGAATGTAGCTGGAAATAACTAGTGATTAACGTAACTAATGAGAACTCTCAAATAATGATAAAATATTGATTATCATCAGATCATCATCATAAAATTCTATGATTGGTTTGATGCAATCACCCACATTTGCTTAACTCTATCTTATGCAGCTCTTTCACTGCACTAGTAGTCCCAGATTACCTGGAAAAATATTATATTCTAGCTCTTGTCCTTCCATTTTTCTTTCTCATCTCACCCATTAAAATATCTCTCAGCAATCCACAGGTATCTCAGCGTGTGCCCTATCTTCTTTTCCTCAGATTTTTCTACATTGCTGTTTTCATTAATTTAATCAAAAACTTTTTCATTTGTGATTCTAATAGCTACCTATTAAATCTTCAATATTTATCATAAACTTAATTTTCAATGTTTACCAGAATTAGGGACAAAATCTTTGTAATAAAACTATAAAATCATCTTCATCATCATCACTTTTATACTTATGGCGCCATTCGCAGCGAAAGAACCCAAACAATAGCGGGCATGCACGAAAGTCAGTTTGACACCTTCCCCAGCCCAAAGACATTTTGATATAGGTAATCTCCCTCCAGTTGATACACACTGGCGTGCATTTTAAATAAGTCTTTAATTTTACAATCAACAAACTAACATGTAAATATATCTTTCAAATCATAAATGATTCATTTGTAGATAATTGTGTTGATTATTTATGGTACAGTACAAAAACATAGATAGAAAAATGAAATCGAACAAACAAATGAATAAATGTTCAAACTACCAGCTTTAATATTTTGAATTTAACAAATTGATTAAATTATTTTTTTAATAGGCCCAAGTTGACCAAGTATGTTGATCGGGAAAAACCTTAGAGATCATGGAAAACATCAACTACAAAATGCAATCATTTCATTTCGTTTTCAAAAACATAGCAGACAAATAACTAGTAGCTTTTAAAAAGTAACGGATGACATTTCATTTTTTATCCTTTTTAGAGAGCAAAGTTTTATCTTTTCGAAGAGTTGAGGCTTAAGAAACGAAATATATAACAAAGTGAATTTAGGTCTAAAAATTGGACTCATTCCATTAAACGATTCACTTCTGGTCTTAAGCATATCTAGTATATATTCTATAAGAATCGAAAACTTTTGCTTTTTTCTCTTTCTCTAAAAGTTCTTTTCCGATGGACCTTTCGAAGATTTCAAATTAGCCAAGTCGCTTCAGGAATTCTCCTCAATTCTCCATCTAAACAAACGATTGACCAAATTTTTTACCCGAGCGCCGATTTAATTGTCAATCGATTTCGATTGGCACCCTCGCTTGAAGGGATTTCAATTGACACTCAAACGTTTCCAAATAAATATTTCACGAACCATTCAGGGGCGAATTTATTTCCCCCCAGAATCCAAATCTTTTTTCCCATGGCTCTTTTTTTCCTGCTCTTGAAAAGAACGCGTATTCTATTTATTGTCGATTCCAAGTGTGTTTACCTTTTTGGGGACTTTACTAATTCACTTTTTTTCTTTCTTTTTTTTCTAATTAAAGGAGTTAATTTTTGAAGCGCTAAAGTAAAAGCAGCCAGAGTGAGAATTTTCCAAGGAAGGCGAAGTGGCTGAGCGTAAAAGAATCTATCTGAAAACAATGGAACCTTTGGAAATGCTCTCGCCTCGCCTCTTCCGAAGGTTTCGATGATCCTCCAGATGGCTTTCATTCCTCTTACAACTCGAAATCATAATAGACGAGACAATTTACTCTGTTTGATTTCAAACAAACACATATAATAGCATCTTCTATTAGAAAATTCCTTGATCCCGCAGCCTAACCTTTTGTACGCTTATGCTATTTTTCTTTTTTAAACTTTTATCATTTTAACGACATTTTGTTCACCCTTAACTATATTATTTAATTTTTTTTCTTCAAAAAATATGTAGTTATTATTTTACAAGACATTTTATTATTGAGTGTTATAAGTATAATAAAAATAAATACAAATCTTTTATAAAACAATGGGTTTGATTAAACATTTAAACATTGTTATTTATAATTGAATGTAATGGAAGGAAGCCTAGGGGTAGAGAGGAAAAAAATTTCTATGCCTATGCTAAAGAAGAAGAAATTTTTGAACACTGCTGTGGAGAGAAGAAGGAAACGTTTTAATTGTCTCATTCATTGATCCCTTGAAACCCTGAAGAAGGAGGGAAGAATCCTCGGAAATGTCGGTTTGAAAGGAAAGGAGGAAGGATTCCAATAAATTTCACCTTATTTGGATATGTGTTAATTTTTTCTTTCCTCACTACCCCTGGGCTGCCTTCCATTACATACAATTAAAATTTCTACCAGTCCGTCTCTCTCCAGAGAAAATTTCGTTGCAAAATAATTGTTATTTATTTTATTAAAACTAAAAATAATTTTAAAAATCGATTTTTTTTTGAAAAAATTGGTATTTCTAGATTTTGATTATTTTTAAGCTTTCGTTTGAAAAGTCAAATGGAACTCCATTAATGTCGCTATATTGTCTGTCTGTTTGTCTACCAAATGTCAGAGCATTGTAGCTCGTAAATTAATTAAGATAGAAAATTGAAATTTAGAAGTTATATGTACCTACCTACCTTTCCTCCAAAATCAAAAATTGTATTAAAATTTTAATCAAATAATTATTTTTGGAAGCGGAGTTCAAATTTTACTTGGGTCCAAAAATAAATTAGTTGAGTTTTAATCGAAGAAGAAGTTTCTTTCAATATAATAAAACTAAACATGAGATTTCGTTTTAAAATCCATAGTAGTTTCTGAGGTTAAGATATTTAACAATTCACAGACTACAGCCATACGTTTTGAGCTCAAAGATCCTGAAAAAATAAGATCGGAAATGCTAGACTTTTTCACGATTACAATGGTAAAGTTAACAATATAAATATACGTAAAATAATTAAATAAAAGTATCTTATTTAATTCATTATCCATTAAAGTGCTTATATTAAAAATATACCTTATTTAAAAAATCCCTATTTTCCTCATCCAAGTGATGTAATTTATAATCCTCAATTTATATATTTTCCGGTTTGAGCTAATTGCTTACAAAATAATTAGGTTAATTAGTTTCATTCCCAGATAGACTAGACATTTATAATACCCGTTTTTTTTTTATTTCTCTATCTAAAAAAATCAAAAAATCTTGCATGTTCAAATTTGCTTATTTTTCTAAATAGTTTTTTTTTTTAATATTAAAGGTATAAATTTCAATTTATGTTGATGACAATCAAATAAATAAAAAAAAAAAAAAAAATAGAATTGATCTATCGTCATGTCAAATATTCGTAATTATCTCTTGCTTTAGATTTTCGATTTTGTTCCATGAATAAATCAAAATGAAAATGGAAAAAAATCGAAAATGCATGGTGACGGTGCTGGTTGGCGAGTTGTGTAACGGGAAATGGGGTGTGGGGTGGGGGTGTGGGGGGTTCATCCATTCATGTCATTGGTTAGATTAACTGTTTCACGAATCGAGTAAATGAACTCGGGCTGGAATTTTCCATTCAGGGCACAAGAAAAAGACAAAGTACACCTTATGATTAGACTATCAAATCTTTTATCCTAAAAAAGGCGCGGGGAAGGGAAGCGAAAAAAGATGAAAGTAGAAGGGAATTGAAAAAAAAAAAGATTTGGGGGATGAGCAATCTTTTGGAAGCCTAATGTCGCGAGAGCGTCGCCGACGCCGATCAGCAACCAAAGTTGCCTCTTTCTTCTTCTTCTGCAGAGATATTAATATAAAAAAAGCAGGAGTGCGCCGTCCCCCTTTTGGGCGCCTCCCCAATTTGGACTGTGCCAAGCCACCGGCCCCTCGAGAAACACTAGCCGAGATATTTCACAGGGCAAAAACACCCGGGACGTTTAAGACGAAAATCCACTCCCCAGCTCACCCTTTGGCCACCCCGCACCATGACCATTTGGAAAATGCTGTAAACGAGCCAAAAGCGAATCGGAGAAATCAGTCCAGCCACACTAATTATACTTTCTGCCATAAATACACACAAAAACAACAGATTTTTATCCCTTGGCTTACAACACTCCGATTTTGTAGTCTTTAAAATATTTTCACTCTACCTAGATCCATTTTAATTAATTATATTGGATCATAGCTATGGTATTTGGCTATGACGTTTAATCAAAACAAAAACTCAAAGAGAACGTACCGATTTTTAAAAAACTTTTTACTTTTCCTCTAATTATGACTTTTTCCTCCTGGGTGATGTGGGGTAATTTGGAAATGAGATGTTTCAATTATTATATAATTATTCTCTTCTTTTTTTAATATGAGATTTAATCCTAACTTATTGGTGTTGCACTTTTTTGAAAACCTTTGCCAGCTGAAAGAATATCCCATCTGAAATCTTTATCTTGGTAAACATAAATACAATTACTTTGGGCCAGTTGTATGTCGGTTGATAAACTCTTTTTAAAAGTTGACAAAGGGTAAAACCTTATAATACACCCTGTGACCGGCGGGATGGCCAATCAGATGAGAGACTTTCAACGTTTAAAAAGAGTTTACCAACCGACATACAACTGACCCAAAAAGATGCATTCATTGTTTGAGTGTCAACCTGAAGTGTCAAGACGGACACTCCACAGTGACAACAATCGAAAATAAATTGCATTATTTGTGCTTGAATTGATTGTTAAGAGCTTCTGAAATAATCTTCACAATTTTTTTTTCTTTTGATAATGGAATGCCATTTGAAGTAGCAATATCGATTTAAACAGATCAGCGATTTGAGGTAAATTTTACTTCTTGTATGTCATCATTTGTGAAAATTTCTTCAGAATTAAGGGCCTAATCGTGAAAGAAAATACTAAAATATGTTTTAATAATTTTCTATTTTACCAATGAGAAAAAGATATTGTCAACAATAATTTGTTAAACAATCTTTAAAAGTAAATTCAGTTATTCATGGTAGATTTCTTAAAGTTCAAGAGAGGACTTAATGTGTGAAAGGACTTAAGTCTCAAAAGGATGTTTACTAAGCGTTCGCAAATTAATTTGGTATTAACTGGCCATATAATCTTTCATAATTATTTACTACAAGCAAGAATAATTGATCATTCAAAGGAAAGACCAAAAGGACACACATGGTTTGTTTGAGAGTTCTAATATTAATTTTATAAACTTTTTGGTTTATTTAATGCAACGAAATTTTAACTAATTAGTTGCTATGTTCAGATTCTCTTGTAGAAATATCTCGCTTTTGTTATCATTTGCTATGTTATCTTTTGCTTAAAACAAGACTTATCCATAAATAACTGAACAGAAATCCTCTTCATGGGTTATTTCTCTCTTATCCTTATCAAATTCGTTTTTTTTTCTGCTCGAAAAGAAATGTGAAATACTCGTATTCGCAGTCGATATCCGTTCTGTTTGGAATTCTTTCAACTTGGACGATATCCGCAGAAATGACCTCCGACTTTTAGATAACCATCCTATCTAATTATAGCGATGGTGCAACAGAACGATATGAAACCAAAAACATAAGCGGATTTATAAAAGAAAGAGAAAAACCTCGACTAAATTTATACGAAATTAGAATAAATTGAAACTGTAAAACACAGATAGGTAACTTAAGTTCTCTTGAGTATAGTGTCAGATTTTATCCTCTTTTTTTTCTTTTGTTTCACAGTGAAATAAAGAAACTAAAAAGAATTCTAACCAGGAAAGAATAAACCAGGAGACTTAAATCAAGAGGTAATATATATTATCGAATATAAAAGCAAGAGAAAGGGATTCTGAAAATAAAAACGTGAAAACGTTACAAGTGAGTCTTTTCGCTCAGAAAGGCACGCAATTACCCCACAATCAACTGAGAACTCGTACGGAAGAGAGAAGGAAAATTCTTAATGAAAAAACTTCACTAGGCAATCAAACAAATTGGTTTCTTTTACGAATCCGTCTCATTTGACATTATGGTCCCCGTTTATTAACTCCGTGATCGTAATTAGTGGTCAGATTGATATGTCAGTGTTAGGAAATCCATATAATGAATATTATTTTTGCTTTAATTAATTCCTCATCTTCTCAGTCCTCCACCACTATTATTTTAAGTATTACAATAAATTCAATTGTTCTACTTAATTAAAAATGACAACATACAACAACAAGTTTGCATACATTCACCATGATAGTGTTGATGGGAACAATAAATGATGCATCTATTAAAATACTTAAGTCTCGTTAGACCATGAATTAAAAGTCCGAATAAGTCAATTATACGACCTAGATAGGAGAAAACATAGAAGAAATAAAAAGAAACGCAGCTTGTTTCTCGTCAAACAGACTTACTATAGTCCTGAGTTTCGCCTTTTAAGGCAATTATTCTTAGGCCTTTGAGCTGTATTTTAACTAAAAAAAATTTAATATAAAAGTTCGAATTGCCGATAGTAGCAGACTTAAAATTTATTAAGAAATCACGAGCTGTTATGGACGATTTTTATTGCAAGTCAGAAGGCTTGTATTCGCCACCTCCGAAATTGAATGTAACCCTTCTGACATAATTATAAAAATTATCCCAGACTTAGGAGATGACAATCTTTTATTATTTCTTTAAAAAAAAATTCGAAATAATTTTAGCCCTGAATTACAAAAAAAAAAAAAATTAATAAACAAATATAAAAATTGTTTATCTTCGGTATGAGTCATCATTTCTATAATTCATATCATAAAATCATTAAAATTCCCGACATCGAATTTTTAAATTTTATTTAAGGAATATCTCGGAAAAGATGTTAGTGTCTGCCTAAAGAGTCGCCAATGAAACATCTTGGTTTGACCAACGCATAGCCTAACCTTCAGGCGTTTCTACTTCTTCATGCGCCGTTGTCATTCATCCCTTGATCTCGACGTTTGAATTATATTTTTATTATATTGGTTTTTGAGGTGCACTCCCACAAACATTTAAAAAGAATTTAAATACCTACTATTTTATTAAAACTTACAAATAAAAAGACATCCGTGTTTTGACTTTCAAAATTTTATTTCTTTCGTTGCATCCGTCAACTTTTAGAATTGATTTCGTCTTTATCAATGAGTGGAAATATTTTTTTTTTAATCCCAACATTTTTTTTCACAATTACAATGTTTCTTTCATTTCATTGTTATTCTTGTCTTTCTAAGATGCGATAATAAGCCCTGACTTATTAGTTTTGTCCCTTCATGCGGGATCCGGAAAATTCATCGACCACAATTCATCGACGATAATTCATCAAAATTAAAAATATCAATGGCTTGGTGATGATTAAAATGACATTTTTTTTAGTTTTTTTTTTTTTATTCAGGATTTTGGATTTAAATATTTTTTTATTTCCGGTTTGGCCGAAGGCTAAGAATAAAATAAAATTTTCAAAAATGAAAGCTCTATTTTTAGACACTATCCTCTTTGGATGAAAAGTCACTGCCCGCCCGTGATATGTATATATAGTATATATACATATATAATATTATATTTATTAATAAGAACACTACACCAGTTTCATCGATAAAAAATTTTCTTCAAAGTGATTAAGGTAAATTATTAAATTATAAAATTCAGCAAACTATGAAAATTGAATCTCCGGATACTGACTGAGGATTTGCCTCGCGAGGCCAGCCCCTTGAGGCAAATGCCTGGTCGGTCAGTACGTGGCTCGCCCAAGGCAAAAGTGCCCGTTGCCTCGTCTGAGGCTGCCTCGGCCCAATCCATCGGTTGTCGGTTTTTATGAATGCTCAAAGGCGCCTCAGGTCATTTCCTGCGTTCACTCAGGACGGTTCTGCGGCAAACAACCGAGGCAGCCTCACGAGGCTGCTCGCTCAGTCAGTATCCGGCTAATGAAATACAAAGACCCCCCCACGCCCATGATATTCCCCCGGGGGGGGGGGGGGTCCATGTAATGCACACTTTGCCGATCAATCGCTCAGAAGGTGGGTTCAGTTCCCTTCATGGGCCATTTTTTTTTTTTTATTTAAAAATAATTTATTACAAGTAGAATTAACAGACTTAATTATGTAATATAAAAATGTAGTTAGGCGTTTGGAATATATTTTCAATAATAATATATAAATTAATGTAAGAAATAGAATTATGCTATAAAAACATGTGCGGTGTAGCCGACAACGAAATGTTAAACATGGGTCGAATGAGGCCAGAGAGCAGGCTGCGCAGGGGTCGGGGGACGGTTAAGGAGTTAGAGGGGTCGGGTGGGGGACTGGGGACGGTTAAGGAGTTAGAGGGGCCACGAAAGAGGTGGGGAGTCATTTGGAATTCAAACGCCCGTTCGCGATGAAATCTTTTCGGGATTTTTTTTCCTTCTTTCTCAGGGGTCTATGTTTAAATGCGATGCGTTGACGGGTCTCTCGCGAGGAATCGGGGACGGGGGGGACGGAGTTTCGGCCTTTGGGAGGCGATAGGGCGGTTCACCTCTCTGGTATTAACAACGATACATCGATCGCGCGAATGCGTCGAAACCGAGAGACTCTGGCTCACGTAAGGCACGCAAGCCGATTCGGATGCACGCACACGAGGATTTCTTCAGGTGGGAGGAAACCGGGGAAGAAAGACTCTGGCCAGGCTGCCCCTGGAAAAAAAAGAACAAAAAAATGGTGAGATGTGTGTAAATTGTGCAATGACGTTGACTCAAAGAACCCACGCGGTAATTGTTCAAATTATCCGTTAGTGAAACAAATTGGGTAAAGTAACCGATTTGATACAATTACATTATCATTAGAATACTAGGGAATTTAATTGGATAGAGCAGTTGTTAGCTACGGATTTTCTTTTCCAATTTTGACGGCGACAACAAATATTTATAGGCTAAGCCATTTAGAAAGAAATTAATTGTAACCAACAGAACAGGAGAACTCTTTTATAAGAAACAGAAAGGAAATTCCTTTGCCCTTCCTGGAAGCTTCAAGGTAGCAGTAAGATGCGTTATAAAAAGATACAATTACTCAATACGCAGGCTAAGCTTAGCTCGCATGGCGGCCCGATTTTTGGTTGCACTCAAAAATTTTTTTTAATTGGATTTTTTTTTTAATTGGAAAAAATATACTTCAAACAATCATGCTTGTTCACGGTATTTGGTTCAAAGTTTAAAAAAAAAATTGTTCCAATTTTTTGTTAGTTTATAATTTTTAAAAACAGTAATTAATTGCCAAAATTGGATTTGCATTATTGAAAATTTAATTCGATAAACGAATTCAACATCCTAATAACGTGAGTTGTTACCCTTTAGAACCCTTTAGAATTACAATATCAAGTAAATTCTAAAAGATAACTTATGCTATCTACTCGTCATTTTTTGAAGTATTATTTTTTACTTTTACATTTATATTCTATAGAATATAGTAATGTGAAGTATTGCAATGCCCTGTCTGAGTCCTGACTCTTTGAGTGCTTGTATCTTCTTGCTGGAAGGAATCGATGACCTTAATAGTTGGAAATCGGATTTAGGACATAAAACCGGAAAGTGTGGTCCCCAGAGGCAAAAAAGTGGCCAAAAATACATTGGTCAGTGCGTACGTATGTACGTACTTATGTCCCCCCCCCCCCCCCTGTGTTTCGCAACCATAAGTCCCAGAGCTACGAAATTTGAAACTTAAGCTCGAAATAGGCTAGAAGGAGTAGAGTAAGTTCTTGGGTAAAATCGTAACACCGGAAATGAACATTTACATGCAAAAATTTTCGTTTTTTTTTCTAGCGCCGCGACACTCCTACTTTACACCCCTTCCTTTATGTCAAACGGATTAAAAATTTGACACAACTAATAACTCATGACACTTGATAAATAAACTAATTTTTAAAAAAATCGTTATAGCACTTTTTGAGAAAATCCAAAAAAAACGAAATAAAGGAAAGGGGTGTAATAAATTAGTAGTGTCGCGATGACTTCAAATAAATGAAAATGCGTAAGTCGTGTGGTGAACACACCAGTTGATTTTTTATAATTTATTTCGCTTTAAAATAACAGTGTGAGAGAATTCCAAATTTGTCATTTTTAAGTCGTTCCTGTCCTGTTAGCGTTGAGAAATGGCTCTTAGTTCTTGCCTAAATGGTTCGCTGACAAATATCCATTAGGATTTGCAGAGAGCATACCGAGTCTTGAAAAAGTTTTCCTTTTTTCTTCTATTTCTAATATACTATATTTTAATTAATATATCTTCAACCAAAAGGTAATTTATTTTTTTCTCTCTTACAATAATCCATTTTTCCTTATAGGTCTTGCGACCTTTTTATACCCTAATCTCTAATCGATAAATTAATACTTTCTCTGGCAAAAAATAACGTTCAAATGCTCTATGTATAAATGGTCTTTTCTTTAATTTTTCATGATCGTGTGGAATATTTGATATAATTAAGTGAATGTGTGGCATTTGATCAATAATGGCTCGAGTTGCGAAGAGTCGTTCTGTATTCCGTTTGCCGGTGGGGAGGTTGGTTGGCTGGTACTTGACTAGATTTCCCTCGGAGGTAATGGTTAATGGCCCTGGCAAACTTCGAAGGGAAGCTTAAGCGCCAAATAAAAATCCTTATCACCGGAATATCAGAGTTGATTGCAAACCCATTGAGAATAATTTAGACAAACTGGAATAAACATAAATAAATAAATATATCCTCGATGTAGTGACAATACATGCTAAGCACATATTTTTATCTAAACGAGAGAAAAAAAGCGGCCAAGTGCGAGTGTGGCTTGTATACAGTGTAGAATTCAGATAATTATAATTTTTTTTGATTGTATAATTAATTAAACTGTTGCGCCATGAACATGACTTGACCATAAACCTGCTCCACTCTCATATTAAAATTAACTAAATATAATGATTTGTCGAATACACCCCCCCCCCCCCGCTATTTATTTTAAGTTAGTAAGCCCTTAAAAAACTTAGTAAATTGGATTGTATCTAACTTTCTGAGATTTGGCTCGTGATCCCGGCTTCTTTCCTTCTACTCTGTTCTTTTCGCGATGGAGGGGCCATCCCATATAGACCTTTGGAGATTGCACCTTCTGGTGTTTCTCCTTCTCACATCAATATCATTAAAAAAAAATCATATAGATAATAATTTCAGCTTATTCTTAAACAGTACATATTCGAAATTTGGCACCGTTTGATCAAAGAGTCTAGTAGTTATACTAATAATTTTAAATTCCAACCCATTTCAAACCCCGAAAGTAAACTTTACTTTGAATGTTTATAATAGGAAAATAAGGACAAATTTTTGTGTGGGACTTTTTTATTTATCAACCAACGTTTGGTCGACTTTCCGACTTCTTCAGGGCTTCAAATAATTTTCAAATAAATAAAATTTACATCTATTTTTAAATCTAAGACGCTTGTATAGTAAATTTTAGCTTTCTCGGTTTCTTCTTTTGAAATTTTTATTATTTAAAATTTTTCAATAATCATCTCCCAAATTTTTTCTCCTAATTCAACCAAAATCTAATCAGCATTTAACCTCAATATAAAAAAAGTAAATTTGGTTAATTTGGATGCCATTGGTGGTTTTTGAGCTAGCGAACAAAATTTGTTAACTCGCACACATTTCGATAAAATAATTAATAACACCGAAAATAATTATTTTTCAATGTTCACTATGAAATGTTTTCTTACAGTCCGAAATGTCATTTTTACTTTCAGTTAAAGTGCTACAATCGCTAAAGAGCTTGGTATAAAATAATTCATTTTTTTTTATTTTTTGCATTTTTGATTGCAAAATCTGAAGCCAGAATGTCCAAAATTTAATCAGTTATTTGTTTTGGAAATAATCACCAAAAATAAATTTCCATGATTTTCCTTTCTTGGGTTATCGGGCTTCCAGACAGACTGACAAATAGAAAACAAATATTGCTTGTGTATGACTTCTCTTCAAGTTTCAGACATTTCTCAACAAGAATAATCAAAATAGTTAATTTAAATCTTTAAGCAAATTTAATTAGTTATCCCACCCGGTGGGTGTGGTGTAACGAGCATCTACTTACTAACTATCGAATTTGCTCCATAGACTGAAGATAAACAAGAAATAATTACACTTTCGATATTTTAGATATTTTCTTTATTATTTTTTATTGTGTTTTTTTAAAACTTACATGTTTTGGATCATTAACTTATAATTAAAAATTTCATTAACTTAATTTAATTTTTTTGAAGTCGGTTTTTTATAAAAAATTATTTTTTAAATATATAAGGTCGACTTCAAAATTTCAGGCGGATCTTCAAATTATTATCTGTTATTTCAAATATTTCTATAAAAAACAAAAAATTAAAAGGAATGATTTTTCCGTAAAGGGTGCGGATAGAAGGTTTGAACTTCCTGCCTGGTATTTCTTCCAGTTCAAGCATGTCAAAGACAAGTCCAGACGTGTTTTAGTCGAATAAAAATTGTTCTCGCTGAGGAACTATTAAAATAGTAATAATACAAAAAAGGAATAAATAAAGATGATTCGGGAATTCTCAATATATAATGTAAGATCTGAAATAACTAAGAATTCTAGACAAGTCATAGCTTGCTTATAGCAATAGAATTAGGAGAAATTTAATATTTTCTTATAGGACAGGCTGATTCATCGATTTCTATCTCAGTGACTGTAAGTTTAAGTCACAAGAATTAATTTCTGTCTCCTACCCTCACTCATACAAAGCAGAATTTGATTGGGGCGAAGGTCCCAAAATATATTTTTTTTAAATCTAATGTTAAATTTGAAAAATAACCAATATGATACCCTATTCGATGAAAGCAAAAAAAAAAAGCTAAGATGAAAATAAAATTTCAAAAAATGAAGGTAACTTTTTTGGACAGCATTCCCTGCGGTTGAAAAGTCACCAACCCACACTGATGTGTCCATGTTTATTTGCATCAAGCAGAGGACAACCTCTTTGTTTCTCTTTATGATTCAATAACTCTGCTACTCTCGGCAAAATAAAAACTTTTCAATTTAATATTATTATTTTTAATATAAATTAGAAAAATTAATACAAAAAGATTGAATTCATAAAATTTTCATATGTTTCGGAATTATTTGAACGCTCATTATAAATTATTATATTCATTAAATTTTATCGGAATATTTTTTTTTTAAAGATGGTTCCTTCGCGACAATCCACACAAAAAGTTTTAGCCTCGTAACCACTACTATAAATACCTCTAAAATTTTAGGGTATTTTTTTTTAACGTGACTGTACATTTTACGCTACTATATTCTAGTAATGAATGGATCGTTTCCAAGCCATTGATATTTTATCCCCTCCACTAAAAATAATCAACCAAATATGTTTTTGTTTTTTTTTAATTATTATCAAAACTACGTGGTAAATAATTTCAATTTTTTTTTTAAGTTACTCCGAATATATTATTCTAACAAATATTAGTTTTTCATCAAGATGGTGAAAGTCCTTCAATGAAAAAAAATAAAATAATGATCATTTCCCCAGCCTTTCCCGATCTACCTTATGTAAAAAATTTCATTTTTAATCGCTATTATTTCATGTTTGTTGTGGTAAATCGTCTTCAAATTTTAACAGTATGTGTATTATGCCTTTAATGACTTATATTCCAAGTTTCGAAGACTTCTTGAATTTTTGCATTTGTGAAAGTACTACCTTAAGTTTAAGTTAAAAAAAAAATATTTATTAAAAAAATTTAAATTATAAAATTTTCATGTTTTTCAGGATCGTTTGAACCCTTCATGCTACGGAAGAAATTGCAACCCTCAATTTCCACTAGAATATCATCAACTATACCCCTTGAAGGTAGATACCCTTACAGGGAAATAATATATATTAACAGTGAGCACGATTAATAAATACATGTAAAATCCAAAGTCATTTCGAAAGATGATTCTTTCTGTGTATGTGGGCAAAGCTGGGGGCCAGCCCCCGCCCGCCTTCCTGCCTGCCTGCCACTTACTATCTAAGTGAATTCATTTGAAAAATATCTCATTAATTTTATTTTAATTAAATCTTGTTAATTTTTCATTTCTAACAAAAGAGGCGAAATATTTTTCCATTTGATCAAGATATTTTTTTTTTTTTTACTCTTTCTGTTATTTCGTCTGTCTATGTGTGTGTGTAAGTATGTCTCCTTTTTTAAATTAATAAGTAAAAATGATAACACAGATTTTTCGGTAATGTAGTTACGTCAAATAGATGAGACGAAAATGATAATTATGTCAATTAATTTCATCCTAATGATATTCTTCGGATTCTTTATACGGGTTTCAAATGATTTATATACATATATCTTTAAATTTAAACTGTCTTCGGGAAAATATTTAATTCCCTTGCTGTATCTTTCTTTCTCTGGCAGTATTTATCCCTCAGCAACTTCAGAAGAAAAAAAAAATCCGAATTAATTGCCGCGTTCATTTCTTTTGAGGTAACCTTTTTAAATGCCATTAAAATGTAATTTTATTTCTAAATAAAATGATATAACGTTGAATTTATCTTCTCTTGAAAGATTTTTCTTTTCTTTTGCCCTGTTTCTTTATTGATAATTGACTTCAAGGTTAGAGCCATATGGTCTGCGGTTTATATTCATTATTTTTTCGCCTTTGATTTTTATGAGATCTTTTCTTTTTTGAAGGCTTTTTTCTAAAAAAAAATAAATAAAATATAAAACTGAAATTGATATTCAATTGGATTTCTTATACTTTGAGAAAATATTCAATGAATCGATAGATGTCGCGATATTACACAGGAAGTTGATATTTTGAGGCATGAATGAACGAAAAAATAATGTAAAAAACTTAATTGCATACTTTTTAACATTAAAAAAAATGCTTTTAGAATTATTTTTCCCGTGCCTACTAGATAATTCATTTTCTATTAAATTAAACATCGTTTGAATATTTTTTAGAGTGTAGCTCATTAAAGATAAAACAATTTTGAAATCTCCCCAATGGTCATGCTCCAAGATTTCTATAAGCTTTATTCAGGGATGCGCCGTCAATATGTGCAAGGTCATGCGGTGCACGACGGCGCCAAGGTTTTAAAAGGCGACCATTGACCATGAGCTATAGTATACGAATCAAATGAATAAATTTAAAAATTTAAAAAAAAAATCTTATTTTATTCTAGGGTAAAGTACTTTAAGAGGCGACTGTGGGTCACTGGCCCAAACATGAAAGCACTGGCTTTCGCAGATGACTTAATTATATATGTGTCAGGGAAAAAACCGTCCATCATATAAAACCATTTGCAAAATCTATTCGAAAAAATACATACTTTTTATGAAACGTGGAAACTAAAAATAAATACACAAAAATGTGAAACGATTCTTTTTAGAACTATTCTTTCAAAAGGTAACTCAAGCCTAAGAAAAGAATGGAAAACTTTTCATATTAAATTCAACAACACCGAAATTCCACATAAAAATATAGTAAAATATCTAGGAATACATTTAGACAATTATTTATATTTTGACCTACATAGAAATATTCAATTGCGAAAAGCCAGGGCTGCATTTATGAGTCAAAAAAGATTGTTCTTCTGCAAGCATCTGGACTCAGAAATAAAACTGCAATGCTACAAACTATTGGTCAGACCAATAATAACTTATGGCTGCAATTAAAATTAAAAAAAAAACTAGGTATATTATGTAAAAAAAAAATCTACTGGGATCCATTTAAAATGGCCCTTTCTTTTTTTATTGTATTAAATTTAAGATACTATACGTCTTTTGGATTGTTAGAAGTAACTTTGTAATAAATTGTATATATTTTTTTTCTGGCTAATAAAACATCCTCTTAAAACTAAAAACTGTGGGTCACTGGGTAGAGTGTTGGCTCGCTGACTCGAAGATCGCTGGTTCGAGACCGAGTCTCGGCACATAGATACTTGCAGTAGCCTCCTCTTGGAAAGTAATGGCAACCTACCAAGAGTATAATTGCCACGTCACCTCTTCAAATTAGCCGTTCGGAACCGGCGTTAAAAAGTAGGTCCCGTATATCTGTGTAAAAACAACTAGACACACTCAGCACAGGTATATGTGGAGAGCCGCCGACACCCGTTTCGGGTATGGCACTCGAAGAAGAAGAAGAAAGTACTTTAAAAATATAATTTTATTAAAAGCTTTATATAACTTTTTTGTGGTCATTGCCTTAACGGATCTGCCAATATAGTTGCCTAACTAGCAGGGTCTCCCATTATACGAGGTGGTGTGGCTATTGAATGAACCCATTGATGCTGCTACTGGCAAACATCGAGCGAGCGTATCTTGGGATGCTTCCCCCACCCTTTGATCGCCTCTCTTAAATTGACTCTTATTATGTTACTACACAATATATGAAGTATGATGAAATGTTGTAATCCAGCATTAAAAAGTTTTTTTTTTTTTTTTGCTTTCTATTTTCGAAATATGTCAAAAACGGCGGAAACTATTTATTATTCGCCCTATTATTTCTTTTTGTAAAAAAACCTTTGAAACGTGAAAAAATGTTGTGGCCGCAGTAATTTGGGCTAAGTGCATATCAAGGCGCCAATCAGTTTTTCGCCACACGGCGCAAAAGGAACTTAGCGCGTTCCTAGCTTCTTTATTAAATAAAAAAAAAATTATATTTCATAAAGATATTAAATATCATAGAGACGTCAATGAAATAAATTTTAGTCAGTTTAGTCAGCCGTTTTGTCTTGATAAATTTTTCATCATAATTTTTTCATCTATCATCAAAACTTAATATTTTATAGCAACGAAACGTTTTCGAAAACTAATTTTATTAGTTTTACTGATTTTTAACTTCACTGGTTCCATAATGAGAGGGGGCACATTACTTGGAGGGAAATGCGTAGGTTCCCAGTGAACTTATGGGGCATGGAAATAAAATTTAAATATATTCCCCTTTATATAGCCTCTTCAGTGTCTCTATAGAAAATAGCATCAGCCACATCACTCATTTGTGTGACTCTTTCAGTGTGTCAGCATCGATAGTATTATTTAAATAAGCCAGTCAAGTGCAATTGGAACTGCATTCAGATGGATCGACACCTTATATATTTAAAAATGCTTGAGATTTCAAATACGTTTTTATTTGTCGTTGATAAGGGGAGATAGAGGGGATTCGTTATTTTAAGTTATTCCATTTCTAAACGTCGACAGGTGCAAAAATCACCTGGAAATGGCCACTTTGTTGCTCTCCCACACCGTCATTTTAAAGTAGATCAAATTTAAAACAAAATAGCCTGTTTCTATAATACTTAAAAGCATATTTACAGGGATACATCATACTCCATGATAATAAAATACTTATTATTTTTGACAATTGTTCGAAAACATTTTACTACGATTTTTGATTTCGGAGTAAAAAGAATACATATAAGGGGCCGTCCATAAATTACGTTGCACGAATTTCAAGATTTTTAGACCTCCTCCCTTTGTGTCACATTTCAATGAATTCAAAGAATATAAAATTGATTGTGACGTCACACTATTACTTTTATACCCTATAATTTAATAATTGTAGAATTTTTTTTTATTTTATAAATTAAACTCAACTAAAGGGATTTAATGTATTTTAAGTTAATTTGACTTTTGTGACTTAACCAATTTTTAAGATCCCCAGGCCCCCTGTTATATTTTGTCACAAATCTGAGATTCCCCACCCCCTTACTGTGTGACGTAATTTATGGACGACCCCTAACTACAGAATTTAAACTTTGAATCTTCTTTAGTTATGGTATGTATTACTCTGTCAGACGGATAGACATGCAGAAAGACATTATCGTGACACTAATAAGGTTCCATTTTACTTTTGAACAGAACCTTAATAAATAGAGATATTATTAATTTTTTACCCTGAATCAATTACAAATCAATGATTCTATTTTTAGTGCTAAAATTTAGCCCTTTGGAGAAATATCATTAACGCCCTTAGATCAAACTTGATGGGTATCGATTCTTAGTTTAAATTTTGCCTTTTTTACAAAATTTAGTCTAGATTTAAATCACTTTTTCATTAAAACACTTTATCTAATAAATTTCTTTGCCAATTTTTTATGCTACTAATGTATTTAAAGTTTTTCGTGTTGCACCCTCCATATTTATCTGAAGATAATTTAAACTAGACAATGTTTCTCTTTGTGAATCAACAACTCTGCAACTCTCGGCAAAAAACAAAAACTTTTCAATTAAATGTTTCTTTAGTTTTTCTATTCTAAAGTATTGTTAGTTGTAACGAAAACTCATCAAGAAAGTGGGAGAAAGTTTCATCTGCTGAAAATTCAGAAACAGAGGCTAAAATATTTCGACTTTTGTTTTCGGATACTAGTTAGATTGTTAGTTCTTGGATAGATTAATCATGTGAATTTAGTTGTAAATATTATTTTAATAGTAGAATAAAATATTGAGAGTTGTTATCATCATGTTATTTTTATGACTGTTTGTATATCAATCTGTTGTTCGTACTATCATGTTCTTTCTCATGATAACTGGGTATAAAATTATATATATATATATATGAACTGTTTTTATTGATTTTAAATTATATTCTGCAATTTATTTTCAATTTTGATTAAACACCGTTACTATTTCCTTTGAGGAATATTTGTTTGTTCGATCTGCGTGTACAGGATGAATGGTCACTTTGGACAGGTTATATCTCATGCTTTTTGATATTCCGCTTTTCAAGTAACGTTCGTAATCCAACCTGGCCATCGGATTCACATTATGGCCCTTAATTAAAATAGTTCGCCCATAAATTTAACGGGCAGCGAGCTTCGAGGAGATCCTTTGTAGGCAAAATTGATTATGGTTCGCGTCGACAGCAAAGAAGGATGGAAATTAATGAACTCTTCTTATAAATCACACATAATGCCAGTTGAACTGAAAAAAGCTCACAGAAAAATGGGGTAATCGAGTAGGTGTCTTAATCCATGCATTCAAAGAATAAAAAACCGTATAAATATTACGAAATCTGAAGTTTTATTCAAAATACCAGGTTTAGTCCTTTGTCGCATATTGATATATGATACTATCAATCAATTGAGAGTATTTAATTAAATCTGACTTCGATAAATTTTATTTAATATAAGTTCAGATTTACCAATATTTCCAACAATAAGAACAGTAAAATAAAGTAAAAAATATATTTGTGTGTTGTTGTTTTAACATAATTTCAAAAATCATTTAAATCCTATGATATTTCACTAAGATCTTTGGAATAGCCTTTGACCTTTAACTTAATTAAATTAGTACACGTCCCTAAATTAGAAGCGTCAAACCATACTATAACAGTTGCATTAATGCAGACACTTATTCTGATGAATTCATTTTCTAGTTCTTTTTCTCATCAACTCTATTATTCTAATTATTAAATCATTGAATTATGCTAATATATTTATACATTATTATTTATAAGTGAGGATTTAACTGAAGAGAGCCCAGGAATAAATAAAAAGATTATTTCCAATATAAAAAAATAAAACTTTAATTAAAAATTAAATGCAACAAATAAAATAATAAGAACTCAAAAATCAAATAAAATGCATTAAAAGATATAAAATAATTATCTAATTTAGTTACAACTAAACGACGAAATATTAACATGAAATCACTTTTCGAAGTCGGTGCAAAACATATACATTTTATGAATCGAACTCGACGGATCTTACTTAGTACGTTTGGCGGGTACGCTCGCTTATATAGTTTGTTTAGCACCGACTTCAAAAAGTGATTTCATGTTAATATTTCGTCGTTTAGTTGTAACTAAACTAGATAATTATTTTATACCTTTTAGTGCATTTTATTTAATTGTTGAGTACTTATTATTTTATTTGTTGCATTTAATTTTTTTGAATTCGGTTTTATTTATTTTTTTGTAAAAATTATTTTTATTTTTCTCTTTTTAGTGATGTTATTAATAGTGACTTAATATACCTTGCATACATCTCGTAAGAGAAAGCGTCGGGCGAATGAATCAGAAAATTATTATAAAAGTCAATTCATAAATATAGAACTTCTCTCGAAACGTTTGCGGGTTTTAAATGAATGTTTTACTATAAGATTTTTTTATAAAAGATTTTATTTATTATAATTTCGATTATTTGCTCATAAGAATTGGAGATTTATGTTATTTCGTCATTGATCATATCATCAGAACTTGACCAAATTAATAGGGGACCACCCCTAAGGTATCCCCTTTCCAATAAAAAAAGAATCATTGAAATCGGTCCAAAAAGTTTTCGCTGAACATACATAAAATAAAGAAATAATTAAATAGTTAGGTATTTGGACTATCTTGGAGCTAAACTGATCCAAACGCAGAAAGAATCATTAAAATCGGTTCATAAACAAAGAAGTTATGCCTGAACAAACATAACCAAAAAGATCCAATACCTACCAATGAAAAAAACGGGACCAATCGGAAACTATACTGAACCCAATGCAAAAAAAAATAATCAAAATCGGTTCACAATTGGCGAAGATATTAGGTAACATAGACACACAAAAAAAGAAAATTCAGTCGAATTGAGAACCTCCTCCTTTTTAGAAGTCGGTTAAAAAGAGTAATCATCCGACGTTTCGGAGGATCTTCCCACCTTTTTAGTGCTCGTTGAAAAAGGAAGTCATATTAATGCTTCCTTCATTGACCTTTTGAACTCTGAAAAAGAAGGAAAGATCCTCCGAAACTCCGGTTCAAAGGCAGTAAAGTCAAAACCTTTCAAAAATTACTCTTTTATTGGAAAAACAATTTTGACTTTTCTAATCCCAAAATTTTAGATAAAGAGGAGAATTTAGTAAAAAGATTTATTTTAGAAATGATCAAAATTTTAAACAAGAAAAATTAAATTAACAAAAGGTCAGATGTGGACTGTTTTTTTTAATATTTATCAAACATTTTTAGAGAAAAATAATTTTTCATTAATATTTATATTTTTTATATATATTCATTATATAAAGCAACTTTTTTCTTTTTTGAAATTTAATTATAATTCATTGATTAAAAGAGAAATTCTCCCGAAACTTTTGGAGTTTTAATATACGTTTTCAGATTGTTTTTATAAAAGATTTGTATTTATTTATTTAATAACAATCAATGAAATTTTTTCAACATGAATTTTCTATTTCCCTTCTTCTCCTATTATTATAATTTATAACACTGGACTAAAAAATGTTGTCCTATTTCTTTAGAATAGCCAGATTTATAAAAACATCAAATTTTTCCAAAACACATAGATAGGTATAATTATTTATTTTTTGGATGTAATTTAAAAAAATAGAAATTCCACGCAGAAATGGATCTCTCATCTCGTATTTCTGATCTTTTTTTTCTTAACAATTATTCAACTTAATTTTTTTTTAGATTAATGTCATTTCGTGAAGCGAATAATTTATGGTTCTTTAGATTATGTGGCACATGTCTTTGCATTTTATGACTCAGAACGAATTTATTCATCCTTAATGAGTGTGTAATATATCCTCTAACGTAATAAGACAAAATTGAAACTGGGAACGTTTTGACATTTAATTGTTGTTCTTTTAGACTTTAGGTCTTAAAAAAAACATATATATTTTTTATCGTTTAAATAAACAAGAAAACTTTTTGACTGCCCTTTAAGATTACATTCACCTTAACAGCTCAATCGGGAAATAGAATATATCGTCGCCTTAGAGAGTAAACCTGCTAACTGCCAACAAGGAAATTTTACAGGGGAGAAAAAAAAACAAACAAAATTTAATATTGTTGTTATGGAAAGAATCTATTTTTCATATTTTTTTCCTACGACTTATAAACATAATTTTAAGTAGCAGTTTGACTTGGACGATGCTGCATCTCTTTTTCCTTCGAACGGTATTAAAATATCATATTTGATAAAAAATGGAGTTAGCAGTTTTACACTCTAAGCCGACGATATTTGATTTTCGCGAAAAAAATATTGTCTAGGGAATCAAAACCGAATATTTTCCTCAAACTCAAAATTGGGTATCTTGAAAACTAGGGATGAAATATTTTGCTTATTTTCATTTAAAAATAACGTGGACATTGACGTAGAAATTATATATATAAATTATGTAAAATATATCAAAACCCACTCACTACCTACCGGACCTGAACTTGTCGAAATGTCTTCGCGTAATCCCGCCAGTGTTCGGGCCTTCTCGACTCCTAAAGGCCAGACCATAAGCGCCATATATATATATATATATATATAATATACCTATACTATAGTGATAGAGTATAGATAGATTTATAGATCATTAAAAAAATAAGATAAAATATTATAATTTCTTTTCTTGATTTTGATTTCAGAGTGATTTTCCTTCCTTCATAAACTTTGATTAAAAATTTATTAATGGAAAATCAAATAAAACATTGGATGTTTTTCTTAAACGAGTTTCTTTATACGAACATGAATTTAGGTCGTATCAAAGATTTTAATATATATATGTTTATATTGCACGTAGGAGGGTCTTGTCCCCTCGGGAGTCGAACCCATGCACTAGTAAGCTTTCCAGGCAACTAGTCAGACCCTTGAGACCTTCACCTCCAAACATGCAACATATAACGAAACCCACGTATTCTCACTCCATTCAAACAGATTGGAAAAGTAAAAATTACTGCTTAACTGAAATAAAGGTTCAGCATCGGACTAATGCAGAGGCAATTTTTTGTAAAAAAATGAGTATCTATTTGAGAAAGAAAGATTGAATTTTTTCTCAAAATCAACTTTTGATATATAATCAATTAATTTTACGAACATTTAGGTCGTATCAAAGATTTTAATAGATATGTTTATATTGCATATAGAAGGGTCTTGTCCCCTCGAGAGTCGAACCCAAGGACTAGTAAACTTTCCGGGCGACTAGTTTTTCTTCATATCAAATGCCTATTTTCAAAATTTATTAAAAAACAAATTTCAGTGGATTTTTTTTATTTTTTCATTGACATAATCCATAACATTTAAATAATATAGATAGAGTTTGTTATTAGATTGTCACTCCTATCCTGTCCCATTATTTATTAAATCGAAAAAAGGGGACTGAAGGGCTTTTCAACTGGTGTGAATGTGTGTGTTTTCAAATGGCAACCAAAATGAAATTTGTCAAGGAAGAGATTGCGATCCCTCTCTCTCTCTCGTAGGGGAAGCATATTTTATTTTTGTAGTTGTATTTTTTTTTTTGTTTTTGTTTTTTCCGATTAGCTAATATTAGGTTAATTCATGCGAGGCTTTTAACGTTAAATGAATTTCCATTCAATTTGAATAGAAATTGTTTGACGATCTTAGAATAAATATTTTAATGATGGCCTTATGAATGTCACTTAATCGGTTCAATATATAAATTTATTATTATTACTAAAAATTCGATTTGTCATATATATATAATTTGGATGGGAAACAGGTTTTTCCATAACCCTCCACGCCTCTCCCCTCTCCACTAATACTTGTTCCAAAAAATACATTCATTCACATCCATTAAAATTTATCAATTTTTATCATTGCACTTAAAGGTATTATAATATTTTTGCTATCGATTCGATAAATTATGTAAATTTCTCTCCTGTATGAAAATTGTGATGAATTTTTCATTATGGAGATTAGTCTCTGTCAATTTTAATTGAAATGTGACCAACACTCACACTCGCACTCGCCAGATCAAACGAAACTGCAATTAGATAAATGAAAGGCAACATAAATGATAATTCTTGAGATTCATTAGTTCCATGTTTTAATGGGTTTTTTCTTCTTTTTCCAAAATCCACCAATCACATTAGAGAATTTGTTCTCTTGTATTGATTAAAATTTTCATAGATCACTTCTTTGACCCGGTTTATTCAAACCTCTGGTTAATCTCCCCGATATATTTAACTGCGTGTCATTCAAAATGGCTAATGAAGTCTTCTGGAGACCCAACATTTAGTTGAGTTTGGTACAAGGGTCTAGAATTGCAAATTTATTTTAATTTTATTTTAATTTGACTTCGAATAAAAAAGGACCTTTTTATCTGAATTTTAAGTGAAAAATAATATTTATATATCGCTTTTAACTTAAACAAAAATTACCGAGCATCGCTCGGTGTTCCAGGTACTATTTATTATTTCAGTAATTTATATGCTACGACACTAACCAAGTCTATAGTTATATCATTCTAGTATAAGGAGACAAGGAATTGGGCTTTTCTAGAACATTTACAATTAATTGATAATTTCTCTCCTGGTCTAAAACTTGTCAGGACTTGTCTTTTAGATCTTTGCACGTTCATACATGTCTATCAGGGATTATTATATCCGTGACCCTTTTAATAAATAAACAAGGAATTGGGTTTTTTCTAGAACAATCACAATTAATTGATAATTTCTCTCCTAAACTAAACTTGTCAGGACTTGTCTTTTAGATCTTTGCACGTTCTTACATGTGAATAGATAATGGATAGTCGGGGATTATTATATCCGTGACCCTTTGAAAAAATAACGGCATATAAAGTTAGAGTAAAAATATTACAGATACAGATATTTTGTTCTAAGAACTAAACCTTCAACATAATAAAGAGAAGAAAAATCCATAAAGAGAAACAAAGAGGTTGTTCTCTGCTTGATCCAAATAAACATACACACATACATATCAAAATTATATATATATATATATATATATATCTGTATATATATTATTTATTTGTTTGAGACTATAGTTTCGAAGACTTGGCCTTCATCATCAGTCTTTTTAATTATAAATATTATTTTTCATGGATACAGTATCGTATGGATATTGAACCCATGAAAAATAATATTTATAATTAAAAAAGACTGATGATGAAGCCAAGTCTTCGAAACTATAGTCTCAAACAAATAAATAATATATATACAGATATATAATTTTGATATATATGTGAGTATGTTTATTTGCATCAAGCAGAGGACAACCTCTTTGTTTCTCTTTATGAATCAACAACTCTGCTACTCTCGGCAAAATAAAAACTTTTCAATTAGAAGAAAAATCAATGACATTTTCCTCTGCTTGATGCAAATTAACATATAGGTGATATATATATATATATATATATGTACCTAAGTAGAAGAAATATTTTATCTGTTTTATTTCTCATGGGTTCAATTACCCTACTGGATATAGAAGAATTGTTTTGTTGTTATAGCAAGCTAGCGACATCAAAACAAAATCTTTTCGATTGGAACCTTCAGCCCTTATCCATCTCGAAAGTTTTCTAAATTTAATTCAATCGCGAATCAAATGTAGGGAATTTTTGTCAAATATTGAGTGAAAATAATATTTGAACTTATATATTTCTAACTTGAAATACTGATCTTAAATAAATTTTTATAATTTTTCTAATTAATATAACAAAGAATGATTGCTATATCAATGAGAATTGTTTTTGACCGCGCTTATTTGAAAAATATATATATCGCTAGACTACTGCTGGTTGAAGCTATTGGAGTCTGCTGAGTCTTAAGTCTGGACCAAGAGAGAAAAAGATGTGATCCACTTAGCTACAATCCAACGTCATTTCGCGTATAGCCCGCTAGACATTCGGATGGATCAACAATTCTCATTGATATAGCAACTATTCTTTGTTATATTAATTAGAAAAATTATAAAAACTTATCCATCTCATTCACTCTAGATTTTTGAAGCATAACTAAGAAAACTCTGCTCATACTTCACTTAATTTTTTTACTTTTACTTATTTTAATGAGAGTGATGCAATTTCAAGTTTTTTGGTTGTCCCCTAAGAGACCATAGACGAAATGAATAGCTCACAAAATTTGAAAATCAAACAGTATTTCAAGGATTTGCTTCATGAATTTAGACTTATGGAAAACCCTGTAGATAGGCTCTTGCATTCCTAAAATATTAATACTGACTTATTAAGGCTTGAATTGGATTTGAAAGCATTTTGTGAACCTGGGTCTTGAGAAATTGAAGGTTACAGGACTCAGAAGACAGAAGCAGAATGAGGATTTCAGTCTCTAGAAATATCATAAAGGAAAATATATTTTTGAAGTTATTGGTCAGATTCGTTTCTATTGTTGGAACATATAGATCTATCTCTTGGTTTAAGAAATGGAGTAATGAAACCCTTCATATTTGTGAACAGAGCTTAATTTCGGCGCGAACGGTCCGGTATGGTGATCCGGTTCTCTTTACTCAATCAAGAACTAGAGTGCTAAAAAAATATGAATTAAATAACGCTAATTTTTTCCAAGCGTTCAAGTTTTTAATTTTTTAGAAATTAAACCCTGCTTGTGAAATGAAAAGTTTTTTCACTTCTTGACTCCAAATTCACACATATCAAAAACAATTTCTTAAACAGTCTGAAACAAAACTGCAAGAAAATAAACGTATTTATGTTTCAATAATTAAGGCGGATAAAGTGACACTGCTTTCAAAAAATAGTATTCCATACTGGCGAGTATGTTTATGACATACGTCATGGTATCCAAACTGGAATTCAATCAAAATTTGTAGCCAACTTTGTGAATTAAATCGAAGATGTTAGTTAAATAATTAACTGATTTCTTGATGGGTGGTCCAATCAAAAGTGTTCTTCATCAACCTGATGACCAATGTCTCAACAAGCAGAACCCTTTTGCTACTCTCCTTTACTGTTTTTATTAAACATTATCTGTCATCATATTTTCTGAAGTACTACTAATCATTTAATTATTCAAAACCTATACCTAAATCTACAAACTCCAACCCAACCCCGAAATATCATCTACTTTTTAGGAATTTAAGTGTCTTTCAAGATTTACAAGTCTTTTACTTTCTTGTATCCATATCGTTAAAGTAACAAAGAAAAAAACAGCTGTCCTCGTCGCCTTAGGTATCCCAGAGAACACAAAATAGATAGATAGTCGAATGGCTCAACTACTGTAACTACTAAAGAGTAATTTAAAACAAACAAAAATTTATTAGACAATAAATCAAGTGACGTTCTAGCTTCTCGTTTTCGTTCTAAAGCTGATCCCGAAATTTTTTTTACTTGTCAATATCAACAAGAAATCGTGAATTTTACTAATTGGAAAAAATTAAACTACTTAATTATATAATCTAACTGAATTTTTTTTTGCAGAGAACCTTTCATTAGTTCAAAATCCACAGATAATATTCAAATTTATAATATATATCACTTTATCAAATAATAAATCTTGTATTATAAGAATTTTATCAAAAAGGTATTGAATGGTGGAAAGAAAAAAGTATTTTGTACTAAAAGGAGAAAGGCTTGAGTCATTGTTTCTTTTTTTTCCTTTCATATGAAAAGGAACTAGTTAATTTGAAAAGGGAGAGAAAGAGTGGTGTGGGAGGGGGGGGGATAGCGGGGATCCCAAACAGATCACTCGAAGGAATCCCTGGATATTTGAATGACAGTTCAAATGAAGTTTATTTTCTCTGAAAAACACTGTGTTAATGGACTGTTAAGTTGATTTCAAAGAGAGGATCCAGCCGAGGGAACTAAACATTTCATTTGTTCCGATGCCAATATTTGCTAGATGTGGAGAGTTTAGGGGGGATTGAAAGAGGGGGTGTCCGAGGTTATGAAAATTAGGCTATTCATAAAAAAAGAAGTTCTTCAATTGGATTCCGAAGATAAAAAAAAAATAAAAAAATAAATAAATAAACAATACTAAAATAAACAAGCCGTTTGGCTGATCTGGTTGATAAAATATAAGTCTATTAATTAAATAAAAATAGAAAGTTATTTTGCCGAAGGTAGCAGAATTTATATTATAAAATCAAATCAAATTTGTCATCTACTAGATCTGAGATGTCATAGAAAATTTCACTAATATATCAGAAGGGCTTATAAATCAAATAAATAGCGTTTTAGCGCTTGGGTTCAAGATGACAACATACTTCCTATTTATAATCAAAATTATCTATAACATCATGGATCTTATAGATAGTCTCTTTGAATTTCTTATGTATATATTTAGCAATGATTAATGATTAAAAATTACGATTCCAAGACATAATACCAATTTTCATTTACAATTTATCACACAGTTAACAAAACTGGCAATTACAGTATCCAGCTCTTTAATTAAGATTTTTTTTATTTTTTGGTACATTCCCATTTATTTTATGGTATGAAATTTGAAAACGAGAAAAAAGTTATAATTTCACAAAAATATCAAATTTGAATTACTAATACTTTTTACACGCTTGAAATTACCTTCACCTGTATATATCAATGTGACTTTTGTTCTGTTAAATCCCGCAAACATTTCTCTATAAAAATAATTGTTTACCTACTCAATTTAAAAAACGACGAACAAATAACGAATAAGACGCGCGAATAAAATATATTATAATATTCACATGGTATGATGAATTATCTAATTTGGGACATTTTCCGGGACATATATTAATACGGGACACGGGGTTTTAATCTGGGACTATCCCGGAAAATCCGGGACGAATGGTCACCCTATACTTTGTGTCGAGGGGTGAACCGCGATTGGAATTAGGTGTACACCGTCTTTGGAATTATGTGAAATTATTTTGGAATTCCTTAGATAATGCCCCTTCATCTATTGTCTTCTACTTGGAAATGAAAGTGGAAATGGAAGTAGGTGTACACGATATTAGGTCGCGGTTCACCTCTCGCTTTGTGTTATAGTAGAAAATAGAAATACATTTATCATAGTATAGGTATTATTTAAATTGATTAGTAGGACAGCTCTAACTGGATTTACGCTGAGTCTGAAAAACTTAACACTCTTGCTCCAATATATTTTATAGAAAGCGACTTATATTTCACAATTGTTTAACAACAGTCTGTATTTATAATAATTTTCTCCTTTTAATTTATTTCACTATATTAATATATCATATATATTTGATTTGGATAAATTCCGGAAACATTTCTCTATAAAAATAATTGTTTATCTACTCAATTTAAATGAAATTATATAAAAATAATAAAAATAAATACATTTCACTCTGTTAAATCCCGCAAACTTTTCTCTATACAAATAATTAAGACTAAAAAGTAAAAAAATAAATTATATTTAAAAAAAACTAAAAAACATGCTTCTAAAAAGTACAAAATAATGTAATACTTAATCAAAAAGCGTGGGGCACTTTGTCGAAATTATTTAAAAGTTTCTGCGCCCCACACTTTTTGATTAAGTATTACATTATTTTGTACTTTTTAGAAGCATGTTTTTTCGTTTTTTTTAAATATAATTATTTTAATAAAGACATATGAAACAGAAATGTATTATTTTTAATGAAATTATTTGTCTTTCTTAATATGAAAATGCATATTATAATTTCTTTATTTTTATAACTTTTATCCCAGTCACTAGAACACTTTACAACGATTAATTTAAAAGAGGCAGTAGACACCGATCACCCCCCGCCCCATAAAAAATAAATAAAATAAAATAAAAATAAATCAGGAGTCCAGAATTGCTTAAAAAAATACAAGTTTTTATTAAAAAAAAAAAAAAAAAATAGAAAAAACCGACTTCAAAAAAATTAAATGCAACAAATAAAATAATAAGAACTCAAAAATAAAATAAAATGCACTAAAAGGTATAAAATCATTATCTAATTTAGTTACAACTAAACGATGAAATTGTTACAAGAAATCACTTTTTGAAGTCGGTGCCAAACATATACGGTTATTTTAAATCAAATTTTAATGATATATTTTATTATATTATCATGGACCTACAGTTAGTAAGTCAATCGAGGGGTGAACCGCCACCTAAAATTGTGTACACCTACTTCCACTTCCACTTTCATTTCCAAGTAGAAGACAATAGATGACAATGAATTCCAAAGTAATCGTATGTTTCCTATATTTGATGCAATCGCGAATTGAATGCAAGTGATTTTTGTCAAATATTAAATGAAAATAATATCTGAACATATATATTTCTAACTTGAAATAATGAAGTTAAAATTTTCTCATTAATATATCAAAGAATGATTAACATATTAACGAGAATTTTTTTGATCGAGCTTTTTTAAACAAGTATATATCGCTAGACTATTGCTGGTTGAAGCTATTGGAGTCTGCTGAATCTTAAGTCTGGACCAAGAGAGAGAAAAAGATATGATCCAATTAGCTATAATCCAGCATCATTTCGCGTTTAGCCCGCATGACACTTGGATGGATCACCAACAATTCTCGTTAATATGTTAATTATTCTTTGATATATTAATGAGAAAATTATAAATTTATTTAATTCCAAAGTAATTCCAAATAATTCCAAAGACGGTGTACACCTAATTCCAATCGCGGTTCACCCCTCGGTGTCAATTAAAGGAATTTGGGCGGGGGGGATTATGTTTTATTACAGTCACCATCTATGAAATGAAAATGAAAAGTAAACCTCCGAAGAGGTTGTATTTGCTGTACCTATTGTTGGTTTTGCACCTTATTTGGAGATGGACAGTTTTATCTCAGTGATCCTTTTCACAGTTTAATTCCAAACCAAATTGAAATTACAAGAGAAACTGAAGAAAAACCTCCGAAGAGGTCTCATTTTTTTCTATAGAATCTTTTCTTTGATTACCATATCCCAGGCAGGAAGTATACAATTTCACTTTTGATTTGACTCTATTATGATCAATAATGAAGAAGGGCCTAGGAATCGAACCATCTTTGGCGGCCACCTGTTTTTTTTTGTTTTGTTTTTTTGCAACCTGTTCTAAAGCAAGGTTGTGTTGTTCCCTTGGCACATCCACTTAATTAATAACATTGTTGTGAATTGCCTTCGGGCAAACAGACGAATAGCATTTTGGATAATTATTAGCAACTGCGATGGTTGTTATTCTAATGCCAATCAAAATATTATTTAGATAAGCCGTAGAGCTTGAGACAGAAACTGAACAAAGGTGTAACTAATGAATTATCTCCCGAGCTAATTTAGGACAGCACCTTTGTTCGATAGCAATGGCACATGCGAATTTCTACATCAAAGGGAAACAGCTCGTGAGGATAATGCCACTTTTGAAAACTTTCCAGCCAGGGACAATTAGGAATATTCAGATTGCGCTTTGACCAACGCGAAATAAGAAAAATACATATTTGCTAAAAATATAATTATATACCTCGACCAACAATTTATTCAGACTAGAGGTCGCTTCAAAGAAATGATCTAAATATTTAAACCGTTACTCGGATACATCTTTAAACGGAATTCTTAATAATAGATGCTTTTATTAAGGTTAAAGGATAAAAGCCTACCCTTTTTGTGTCACTACAATGTCTCTCTGTTTGCTTGTCCGTCTGACACAGCCTCACAGCATTGTAGTTCGTAAAGGGTCGTTCCAGGTCAAACTTTATAAACCTCACCATCTCAGATTTTCATGAAATTTGCCACAGGTGTACTATTCAAATAGACTTGGAAAAATACCAAATTTCATTGAGGTATGTATACTCATTTTTTAATTACAGCTATCGAAATTTTCAAAAATTTGCCCAAAATCCGCGATTTTTTTTTTTATTGCTCTAGAAGCTCACTTAATTGAGTTGGAGAGCTAAAAGAGGTGTCATATTTTAGCAAGTGGTATACGTCATGCTAGTGTACATATTTTTTTTATTCGTAAGTGTAAAAATTAGCACTCTTATGTTTACATCTAATAGTGGTATTAATGAAAAATCAAGCTTTAGTTTTAAATTTTTTGAACAATCAACCCACATCATCCCAAGTTTATATTTTGCCAGGTGATTTACAACAATACTAACTATTAACGGAATTAATTTATGTTATTCGTATTAGCCTGTAGTATGTTGTATACCACAGGAAAGGGTATGAAAATGCTGTAATACACCTCTTTCAGCTTTCTAGCTCAATTGGGAGAGCTGCTAGAGCAATTCAAAAACAAAAACGGTTTTTAGGCAAATTTAGATAGCTCTAATTCTAAAATGAGAGGACGTATCTCGGTGAAATAATTTTGTATTTTTCCAAGTCTATATGAATGAATAGTAGACATGTGGCAGATTTCATGAATATCTGAGGTGGTTAGGTACATTTTGTTTGAAAATTGTGTTGATTTGACCTGGAAGGACCCTACATTTAAAAGATAGTAACTTGAAATTACAGGTTATTCATATTTCCCGAAATAATAAATTGAATTAAAATTTTAATGCTATGACTTGTCTAAGCACTCATAGTTATTTCCGATCTTATATAATTATATTGAGAGTTCTTAGAAATGGATTAGTCCGAAAATTCCCGAATCATCTTTATTTATTCCATTTTTGTATTATTACTATTTTAATAGTTCCTCAGCGAAAACAAATTTTATTCGACTAAAACTCGTCTGGACTTGTCTTTGACATTCTTAAACTGGAAGAGATACCAGGCAGGAACTTCAAGCCTTCTCTCCGCACCATTTTCGGAAAAATCGTTCATTTTAATTGCCCCTTGAAACTATGCAACAATTTTATTTCATTTCGAGAACCAATATACTTTTCAAAACAAAAAATGTTTTTTATAGAAATATTTGAAATAATGGTTAACAATTTGAAAATTTAAAGATCCTCCTGAAATTTTGAAGCCGATATTTATGAAAATACTCTAAATGTTTGAAATTTTACTGATGTGCCTCATCCACAGCATCCTTGGACCGCATGCCATTGGTATATATGTATATATATATATTCCAATTCACGGCAATTTGCAGTGTAAAGTATTTTGGGAAAAAAATTTAAAAACAGATTTCAACGACAATTTTTTACTCCCATATATCACGTCCTCAATCCTAAATATATAATATATAATTCTCTTGTAGGTAAACCCAAATATATTTTTTTGCTTCGCTCCACTTTTTTTTTGAATAATTACTTAACCTGCTAATATCTGAATATTTAATCGCTTTTATTATTTCAAAACCTGAATAATTAACAACTAATGATTATACATATATATTTAAAAAATTAATTAACACCTAAAAAAGGATTTCTATCCCATAAATAATATTGACTCCAATTTTTTGCTATAATCATATAAATTATTTGAATAAATTAATAAATTATATATAGGTATATATAACGTTTTATGATTCTCGATAATATTATTCTTAGGTAAAAGTATCTAAAATAATATAAATAAATTTCTCTTATCAATTATGACATCCGATCCATTAACATGAGATTTTACTCTGAATAATTCTAAAAAAATAATTATAATTTTAATAAATTTTAAATAAATAAATCTTAAGATGAATTTATGGTTTAATTTTTTTTTTTTTTTTATTTAACCAGTTATTAGGTACTATGGATCTTATTCTCTCACAAGTAAATTTGACTGGGGTGAACTCTGATACCTTTCTCTATATATGATTAGGTGTTTTTTTATTTTAGTTAGCAATGAAAATTGTATAACAGGAGAAGGATTCACTCCTGAGTTAGCGCGATTGGAAGTCATACTCTAAAAACAGATAAAATTTAAAAAATAACTTCTCTCCACTAACTAAATATATTATACCTTAGTTAAACTAAAAATACTTACAATTAATTTCTCCACTAACTAAATATATTATACCTTAGTTAAACTAAAAATACTTACAATTGATTTCGTTTCAATATATATAATTATTTTATTATTCACATGTTATTATATTTTGGCGGAACCTACCATTTAAAAATATAATATAATTCTTTTCGTCGATTTTTACTAACCCTTTTAACTGTAAAATTGGAGGAAAAGCGTAAACTTTTTCCATACACGCTATTCAAATTTTAGTAAAACATCTTATATATTAAGTTAGATTAACGCTTGCATTCTTCACGAATGAAGTATATAAATAGTATATGTGGGAATACTTAGAAATCTGTATTAAAAGATAGATACATCTGACTCAGAACTTCAAAATGTTTATATATGTATAATATAGATACATATATATAGGTATATATGATGCAAAGCTTTCAATTTTATCTCTTTTTTCGGCTTCTTTTAGTGGGTTAGTACCAATGCTTGCTAAAAGCCAATTTGGTGGAATTGACGCCCATTAATTAGGCACATAGATAATATTCACAATTTTATTTTACAAGCAAACACAGCAGTGTTTAGCATTTTGTTTTGTCAACTAAGCGTTGACTTATCACTTTGTAAAATTAATATCGTCCAATTGCATATATCTCTGAATTAGAAATTCCGCTGCTCAAAAATGATGACTTTGTTATTACAACACATTTGATATATTGCACGCGAAAAATAAAGCGACACGACAAGAAAATAATTTTATTGAGAAGGTTGAAATTTGTATGCGAATAGCTATTATCATCATTATAAAGCATGAAACTTAATGCTTTTTACTTTATCCCTGATAAAGTATTATAATCGGTCCGGTCTCGCATCAAGCGTGTCTTGAAAACGTCCTCTGGTAAAGACTACGGAACCTATAAATTGTTTTATTGCTTTTGGTGGCTATACACATCCTCTCGGCTCCCCATAAAACGGACCAAAAGAATTATAAATGAGAAAGAAAACGATCTTATTTTATCTATTTAATCTATGTGAAGGTACAGGTAATCATTCTAATATAAGAAAATAGAATTTCAATTAAGAATTTTGTAGTTTAAATGAAATGTTATGAAAATATTCAGTTTATTTCCTGGGGCAGCGAGTCGACTAGAAATGGCAAAAGGGTTTAACTTTTCCCTCATCACATATTCAATTAAATCTATTGAAATTTCATATCCATTATATATTTTCTTTTATCTTTTATATCAAATAGTTTTTATTAGAATATTTGCATTTTAAAGGGTAGTTTATTTGAAGTCTAATTTGAAATAACGCTAATTACTACTTTAAAATAATTCAAAAAAATATGAAATTAGTAAATATTATAAAACAATAATTTATTAATAATTATATTCAATTTCGAGTGAAATTGACTGATTAGTTTTTAAGAAAATGTTAAAAAGCTAGAAAACTGTAACAAATGACTCGTTGAATGCCACGTGATTTGCGACCCATCCTCTTGATAAAACAAACCAAAAGAATTAAAAATGAGAAAGAAAACGATCTTATTTTATCGATTTCATTTATCGGAAGGTTCAAAGTATGTTTTTGATTCGCTCCCGGAGAGAAGAAATTGAACTTTTTCATACAATTTCTTTTAAACTACAAAATTCTTAATCAAAATGCTAATTTTTTATAATAGACATCCTGTGAGCCTTCAGATAGATGAAATCGATAAAATAAGATCGTTTTCTTTCTTAAATATCATTCTTTTCTTCTCTGTTTTATCAAGAGGCTGGGTTGCAAGTCACCCGGCATCAGCGAGTCATTTTTTAGAGTTATTTTATCAATCCCATTCAATATACCATAGTGACATATCTCATAATATATTTAAATGTGAGAATATTTAATATAATATATTAATATAATTATTTAAATATTCGATTATATTTATTATATTATACATTTATTTATTAAATTAGATTTAAAAGCATTAATTGATATGATATATGCAAAGATTGTTTTATTTGAATATTAGCTGCAAGGCCCGCCTTCGGTGGACCTCTTGCTAGCCAAGGGGCTTCGCCCCTGGACCCCCCGTCACTTGAACACTCCCTCACCTCCATCTCTAACCACTCTGCATCCCACCGACCTTCTCTCCAACCCCGGAACTTCTCTCCAGCCTCTGGTCACCCTCCAACCCAGTAAACCTATCCCATGCACTTCCCACCCATGGACCCCGCATGGCCTGGAACCCCACCTTTCTCCTGGATCCCAACCCTCACCCCTGGACCCCATCTCCCAACGCCACATACTATGAACCGAATGTTGACATGTTATATGCCGTTTGAAAGGTGATTACCAACACTATAAAACCAAAAAAATATTTGGATGAGTTTGGTGGAAAAATACCGAAATGCCACCTGTTAGAAAAAAAGGACATTATTAACCGCCAAACCTAGTAGGTATATATATATATATATATATATATATATATTAGTAGCCCCATGGACCCCAAACCCCACCCCCTGGCGGGACGGACTTACAAACATAGAAACATAGGTAGATACAGAGACAAGGACATATGCCCTTTAATAGTATGTGATGATATAGGTACAGACACAGGTACAAATGCCCTTTAGTAGCCCCCTGGACCCCCACCCCCTGACTCCCGACCCCTGGAGCCCTCACGCCCTGGACCCCCACTTTTCCCCTGGACCCCACCACCCACCCCCTGGGGGACGGACATAGGTAGGTAGGTAGGTAGATACAGAGGCAGGCACACATGACCTTTAGTAGTCTGTGATATTTAGGGTAAAATTTTCAAGGGTGCAATATCGTATTCTTGCTAAGGCGGCGAAAGATCGACAATTGTCTTTAAAAGCTCACGTAATAATATATTTCTTTAATGACAAATTACATATTTTTGGGCCACTAAATATTTGAAAAGTAACCCCTTCTATAGTTGCTAAAAAATTCCATTGAAACAGGAGAATCCGTTCACGAAAGACTCTGTAATGTATAATTACAATTTTAAAACTGTTCATATACAATACGAAACTTATTTTGCTATCATTTGTGAATAAAATGTTATTAAATACAATTTTTTTTTTTTTATTAAAAGATAAACATTTTTTTATTTGTTGATAGGTCAATAGTCTATATTTTGGAAGTATAGAAATAATATAATGTGAAATACATAAGTGATGCCTCGTATTAATGGAGTTTCGATTTTTCTATGGGGGCAATGAGTTTTTTAGGGGGAGGGGGGTACTGCCCTTTTGCCCTCTCCTAACTACCCCCATGGTTCGGGGGCTCCTTTGAAATTTTTAAGTTCAAAAAGGACGCGGTGGTGGACTAAAAAGTTTGAGAAACACTGTATTAGTACAATCTTTGTATAATATATTTTTATTTTATTCTATTTGCTGTTTTTTCTTTTGTATCAAATCTTGTTCTTTTTCTTTTTTCTAATTTAATGGTATAACATTGTTCATTAAAACGGCTAGATTGCCCTACAGATACAATATTTTAATAAATAAATAAATAAAATTTGGCAAAAGTAAATTTGGCAAAACTAAATTTGCCATGAAATTTTTGACAGCGCGCAAGCTCGAAGGCTAAAATTAATGTTTCTCAATATTTTCTATGTTAACCAATTTTATATATATATATTTTCTAAAATGTGTCAATTATTAATGAAAAATCAATGTATATTTATAAATAGGAAGAGGGTGAGTGATAACTACTCAGCTCAGCTGGTTGGTTGTTTCGTTCTAGTAAAGAGGATGCTCCGCTCCATTTTCTCATTTGAAAAATCATTCCCCGCCAACTCAATGATTCCTTCTCATTGCTCATAAACTGGTTATCTCTTTATTTTTTAAAAGACCTGTTGCTATCTCGGAATCCCACTACAATCCCAACTTCAATCATTTGATTCACGTTTATTTACTTACTTTTAATAACATATTAACCGATTTATTTTAATTGAAATTTGATACTTACATTTTGTAAAACCATACGAATTTAAAAAGCACATTATGTTTATTTATTTTTATAGAAATCCAACATTATATAATATTATAATTTAATGAATTTATTAAAAAAAAAAATAGCAGAAGTGTTCTGATGTGGCCATCCACTTGACTTTAACATACAACCTGGGCCCTAAAATTATTTATAATCATGTAGGGGGGGGGGTTAGTTTTTGCATTTTTATACTTCTGGGGTCCCACTGATTATGTATACAAAAAAATTTGGTTGAGTTTGGTAAATGGCCAAGATTTTCATTTTTTGACCCTACCACCCCCTCCTCCCTCCATTTTGGGAAGTTAGTTTTTGCATTTTTATACTTCTGGGAGTCCACTGATTATATATACAAAATTTGGTTGAATTTGCTCAAGTGGCCTGGATTTTTAATTTTTAACCCCCCCTCCACCTTAATCCTTAATCCTTAATTTTGGGTCGATATGCACCAAAATCTAATCAGCTTTAATCTCAATGGATCAAAACTACATATGAAATTTGGTTTCGAAATTCAAACTAGTTTTTGAGCTGGCTCGTCCACAAAATTTGGTAACGCACAGACTAACTAACTAACTAACTAACTAACAGACATTTTGACAAAACAATTATTATCCCAAAAAATATCATTTTTTCGATGTTCACTTATTAGAGCTCAATTTTTTTAATCAAAATAGTTTAAGCCGTTTTTGGGATATTTCGAAAAAAAAGAAGGAAAAAAACACTTTTTTCAAGCACGATTGCAATACTTGACCATACCCTCTATGGTAAAGTAAAAATGGCGTGTTTAGCTTACAACACATTACATTCAGTTAATAAAAAAAAAAAAAAAAAACATTAATACGGAGATTTGGAAAAATGTAATGTCCGGTTTTCGAATTCAAGTCCTTAAGGTTCTGGAAAAATTGCTTCCTATTACTATTTTTCTTTTTACTTTACCATACAGGGGTATGGTCAAGTATTGTAATCGTGCATGAAAAAAGTGTTTTTTTCCTTCTTTTTTTCGAAATATCTAAAAAACGACTGAAACTATTTCGATTAAAAAAAATTGAGCGAAACCATGGCATTTCGCTCTACAAAAAAGCCCAAATAAGTGAACATCGAAAAAATTATATTTTTTGAGATAATAATTTTTTTGTCAAAATGTCTGTTAGTTAATTAGTTGGTTGGTTGGTCTGTGCGTTACCAAATTTTGTGGATGAGCTAGCTCAAAAACTGGTGTGAATATCGAAACCAAATTTCACACATAGTTTTGGTCGATTGAGATTGAGAGCTGATTGGCTTTTGGTGCATATCGACCCAAGAGTGGAGAGGGGTTAAAAATTAAAAATCTTGGCCATTTGACCAAAATCAACCAAATTTTGTATACATAATCAGTGGGACCCCAGAAGTCTAAAAATGCAAAAACTAACCGCCCAAAATGGGGGGGGGGGGTGCTGGGTCAAAAAATTAATATCTAGGCCATTTGACCAAACTCTTCCAAATTTTGTATACATAATCAGTGGGACCCCAGAAGACTAAAAATGCAAAAACTAACCTACCAAAATGTGGGGGGGGGGGGATTAAAAATCTAGGCCGTTTGAGCAAACTCAACCAAATTTTGTATACATAATCACTGGACCCCCAGAAGTCTAAAAATGCAAAAACTAACCGCCCGAAATGGGAGGGGGGGTGCATGGTCAAAAAATTAATATCTTGGCCATTTGACCAAACTCAACCAAATTTTGTATACATAATCAGTGGGGTCCCAGAAGTCTAAAAAGCAAAAACTAACCCCCCCCCCCTACATGATTATAAATAATTTTATTAAATATTAAAGATAAGTGAGGGGCCAGGTTGTATGGTGAAGTCAGGTGGATGACCACATCAGAACATGTCAGCTTTTTTATTAATTTTTAGTTTTTTAGGGCTCCGTTCATACGTAAAACGGGACCAGATTAGTACCTATCGATACAATGTCCATCTATCTGTCTTTCGGTTTGTCTGTCAGTCTGTCAAAGCATTGTAACTCGTAAACTAATTTACATGCAAATTTGAAATTTAAAAGTGAACTGTACTTATTTTCCCTAAAATCGAAAATAGTGCTAAAATTTTAATTAAACGAATGATTATTTTGGAGGGAATGCAATTTTTTGTAAAGTCAAAAAGGAAAAATATTATTTTATCATGGGGTGTATGGTAGGAGCCCTGGGGCCCAGCCTCTGAGGGGGCCTGGGGCTCATTTTTCTCAATGCATAAAATATTTATTCATCGGAATTTATTTATTTATATTTATATAAATACATATATTTTAATAAATATTTAATATGGGGGGGGGGGGGGTGATAAGATCCGACCCCCCGGGAAAAGCTCTCAGCGGCCCTGGTCACATGACACATATTTTCAGTGAAAATTAGAAATCAACTATAGAAGCTGACGCATATTTCCAATTAGTATCCATAAATAAAACTCAAATTCATGATAATATTAAAAAATTCACTTATAGGAGGTGCTAATTTTATTTTTTCTTTATAAGTAAACAATATTATATTATTTAATTAAAATGAATCAAAGCAATTCTAGCAATATTATTCACTCTATACCTGTAATTTTCTTAAAATACTAAATGTAGCCTAGTATATTTTCTTCAAAACTCTACCTACTTCTCAAGATGTATTAAAAATAACAGATAGTTGTAAATAACATTCAACCTTTTTACTACCTACATATCAAATGATGCTATGGATAATGCAACTGGTATAATATACAAAATTATTTATATTTATTTATATATATGTTTTGACATTTAAATACACAATAAATAAAGTAATTTTTTAATAGACTTCTGAAGTGATTTATTCTAATGAAACATTTTGCAAAATGAAGAAAGTACTTATAAGGATATACTTGTTTTGTATTGGTCGTCGTATATATATCCTCCGAAGGAATTTTTTGTATTACTATTCTTAAAAATAGTACATGAGTACCTACATTTAAACTTATTTAATTAGGTTGAAGATGAGGCCATAACAATCGCTCTTCGATTATGTTCATTTTGCACGTCATTTTTTAGGTTTTTATATAAACCAAAACAGGGTCCTTTATTAGTGTCACTAAAATGTCTGCCTATCGGTCTGTCTCATTACTATTGATTTTACCCCGAATTCATGAATCGTGTTGAAATTATATAAGGATTATTATTATAATGATTTAATATTGCTGGACGGAGGTTAAATTATTTTTTTGTTTAAGGATGTTGAATATTATTGTAAAGAGCTCATTTAAGAAAAATAAAACAATAAATCTATACTTTATTAATTTAATGTAATGATAAATGTATGTCCTATAGGTTCTAAATTTTTTCAAACTAATACATACTATTTCATGAAATGTATCCATAAATTATATTTTTAAAAAACTAAAAAACACGCTTCTAAAAAGTAGAAAATAATGTAATTCTTAATCAAAAAGTGTGGGACGCAGAAACATGTACTTTTAATTAATTTCGACAAAGTGCCCCACACTTTTTGATTAAGTATTACATTATTTTATACTTTTTAGAAGCGTGTTTTTTAGTTGTTTTTTTTAAATATAATTTATTTTTTTACTTTTTAGTCTTAATTATTTTTAGAGAGAAATGTTTGCGGAATTTAACAGAACAAAAGTCACATAGATACTTTCATAGATAATAAATACATAAACACATACAGGTGAAGCTAATATAAAGCGTGTAACAAGGACATGCAATTCTTAATAAATACTAAAAATTACAACAAAAAAAGTAAAGCCGTTTTTGACAAAATGATAAAAACTTACAAATGCTTGAAGTAAAGAACCCTTTTGGTTGATCTGTTTGTTCCAAAATCTTGCAATGATAAATCGACTTGATAGGTAAATTAAATCTTATTTATTTCAATAAGATTTACCATTTTTTAGTCATCTCTACCACACACAGTCAAAAAACATACCAATGGCTTTTTAGACACTCCTTAGTTCTTGGAGACAATAAAACATACTTTTTTTTTGAAAATTTGAATTTTCTCTGAAAAAACATCGTATAATTACAACATGTATTCAAAAATTGAAAGACAAATTAATAATGTTTGAATTAGAATACTTCAAAAAGTGCATTTCAGAAGATGATATTCCAATACTACACGATTACGAGCCATATACTTTACCCACTCGACCAACCTGACCCTTCCAATACTACACTTATTCTTATATAATTGATAATAAAAATATTTTCTTTGGAAAGCATTTAAAAAATCTTTGTTTATCAAGAATCAAATAAAATATTTAAAATTAAATTAATTTTGACAATAAAAAATTTCATTTGTATTGCCTTTAATAACTTGACTTGACAGTTTGTTCTATAAATTGAACATAAGGGATATATATTTTCCTATATAAAATGAAAACACTGTATATAGTCAATAATTGTATATATTATAAGTATAATTTATAGATTGAATGGCTAATTGAAGAGGCTGGTCTGATTGAATTATTATATCGATCATTTGTTGCAAATTGACTTCAAAAAAAGTTTCTATCTTGCGTTGCTAGTTGTATTAGAATGTTTTGATAATTATTTTAATGGCTTTCTTCTAATTAAATGTCAAAGTTTAATGTAATTTTAAAATTCCTGGATGAAAAGTAGTAAGTAATAGCCCCCAGAGCCGGTCGCGTCCGCCGCGTGTGCAGCTGCTTCTTTGAAATAAGTGAGCCGGCGAGTCTCCAACTTCTTTGACATGGTCAACTTTGTCAACCACTCGGTGCTTTTAATTAAAATCCTTCTAGCGTGGACGCTGGTGGGAGAAATGAAACCGAACCATCATATAGGCAGAGAGAGTAGGGGGATGAGCACTGGTCCAAGGGGGCCTTAATGCATCGAATCATTCTTCAGTGGACGCCGAAACCTGGGCAAATTTCATTTTAATAATCGAATTAATTGCTACTCTGGGTACTTAAGAGTAGAGATACACGAGACTACGGTCCTACTGATTAAAATACAGCCAGACAAAGTTTCTTAGGAGTAGTTACTACCTTCCCCTCCATTTCGAACTCTCTTCTTTCATTCCCCATCACTATCAGGTACTAAGTTTATTCATTCGGAATGTATGGATGAATGTCTATCCGTGGATATGTGGATATCTGTGTCCCCTAATTAGAATTCAAAATAAAATCTTATAAAAACATCTCCCTCTCTCTCTCTCTCTCTCTCTCTCTATATATATATATATATATATATCTGCTACAATGCCCATCTGTCTGATTCTTTGGGGAATCGAAACAGATGAATTTTGTCCAGATATTCAATAATAAATTTTATTTAGAATGTTTATATATTAACGTTAGATGAACGCGAAATTTAAAACTTTTCATCTGGTCACTCCCCTATTTTGGTGCAATTGGGACCAGACTCGTTTAGATACTGAACCAAGAGTTGAAAATGTACCCCTACGAGTCTGGTCCCAATTGCACCAAAATGATATGACAGATAAAATTTTTAACTTTCGCGTTCATCTAACTTCTAACGTTAACATATATAGTATATCTTGCCCACACTAGGACAATTTCCATTCGATTTCGTAATTGAAATCCCATGAATTTCAAATGGAAAGTGTGTAGGTAGAAGAAAAGAAAACACACACACATATATATATATATATTATTTATTTGTTGTTTGGACTCTTGGGATCACGCAAAGCTTCATGTTTCTTTCTGATTGGACCTTCCACGCCTCAATCTTTTTCCGGAACGTGTTATCGAGTTCCATGATCAGGCTATGTAATTTTTCCTGGCCGGATGAGTGTGTTGATGTTAAAGGTGCCCAGGTATGTATGGATTTTTAGCGTTATTCTTCCTCTGTTTCTTCCTTGACTTCGTGATGGTCCGGGTCCCCCAGAATCTGAATGCCCGGTTGCCACTCGAGGGTGGGTGGCTTGTTTTTGCCTCTCACGATTCATGGTTGCTTGTTACGAAATTGTGTTCTGTGCATGCGCGAGGTTTTGTAGAACCAGAGATTGTCAGTTTCTGGAACCGAGGGGCCGGTTTTTTATTATTTTCAAATAAATTCACTTTGCTTCTTGCTGGGATCGAACTGATGAAGTCTAGGTTGAAGTTCTCCTAATCGGACTAGAAAAGTTGGTGATTTAACCGATTGCGCTACCGACCCCTTATATATATATATAATGTGAAATTTGAAAAATTATATTAAACTGTTATCGATGATATATCGATGATATATATATATATATATATATATATATTATATATATATATATATATATCATCGATAACAGTTTAATATAATTTTTCAAATTTCACATTATATTTTTTTCATTTGAAAATAAAGACAGAGCGGTAGTTTCTCTTCACTTTGACTACTTCCAGATGCAAGTAAAAATAATCCACCTTTCTATCTTAGAGGCTCTGTCTGAGTACTTTCAATAAATATTTTTTTAGTTGCTATAAAATAATTAGTTTGGATGTAAAAAATTACGATACTTATGGTTTTCTTGTACGACTTGCAGTTAGCCTCTTTGTTTTTATTAATATTTTGTCTAGTTAAATATAAAATTGTTTGTGACGTTTTCATAATAATGTACCTATTTAAAAAAAAATGATTATTTTTTTTGTAATTTTCGAATATCCAGTTTTTTTGATGTTGAGTGTACAAATAGATGTTAGGCAAGGACGCTGCGCGCTTTCCGGTCGTGCTGTAGTCATACTCTTAAACTGGAACAAAATCGAGTTTCATGTCACGAATCATCGTTTCATTTTATTCGGGTTTTTCACAATTTTTCTTACTCTAATTTCTGAATTTATCATTGAATATATTTTTTTAATTTGTTTATTTTGACCTGGTAATGAAGTCCTTGTTACGTGGGGTTGTTGCAGCATCGATAACATTTCAAATTTTTTGACAAAATCAGAAATTTCACAAGGCCATCCTTGCCATTTTTTTGGTTTTTCAAAATATTTAAAAAAAAAAAATATTTTTCCAATTTTCTAGGACTTCCTGATCCCAGATATACTAAAATTTCTATAATTGTACGGAGGAGGAGGTCCACAACAAATTGAATCGTTAATTTGGGGAACACTTGAATGCTAGCAATTGATAAGCTTAAATTTGGCATTCATGTTTATATAAATAAGCTGGATCTTTGTGTCAAACCTTTCTTGCTCAAACCGTTCGCTGATAAAAATATTTTCAAATCACCAAAATTTGCTGAGAGCGTACGGAATCTTCACTTTTAAATTTTTTTTAAATTCTAAAACTAAATTCTCTTCAATCGACCTGGAGTATATGAGATGTTTGGACCAAGTTTTAACTGTACATATTTCGGTCTAGCTTTTAACTCAGGTCATAAACTATCAAAATGGCCCTAATTTCAGCCATATATCAATCAAAGATGTACCCATATCAAGGCTACAAGTATATTCTATTAGTACCCTTGTCCCCTATAAATTTTTGACAGGTATTCAGGTATCCTTATTTTTTGATAATGACTAACCACCTGTATTCTCGTAATGAATTCAATATCGTAATTTTTTCTAGCTATTTTTCAATTTGTCTCGTAATTTGAATTTCCATTTCGTAATTCCTTTCGAAATCATTTCCACCCACACTCTCTCTCTCTTGCCATTCTTCAATAGTAAAAGATCTCTTTGTTATTTTTTGTCACATTTTTTCGGACTAATTAATTCTTTATTAAGCCAATTTCATATTCATTTTAATTAATATTTGCATATTTAATTTGCTATTCTTTTTTCTTAACTTTTTTTTTGGATCACCCATTTCACAATAAAAAAATGAAGAAGTTTCAAACCTGCAAGATGAAAGGCAAGTCCCCTCCCCTCCCGTTTGCCCTTATTTGTCGCTTTATTATATATTTTATATACAGATGCCATGCTATTTAATTTCTTTATATATATTTTTTTTATTTGTTTACATAGAAAAATTACAAAGACATTCCATTATCTTTGATTAATTAAACTGTATAAATATAACATAAAAATAGCATTCTCGTCCCTTTTCTGCGCAAGTGGCTTCCTTCCTTTTATGTTGTCATTCGGATTCATTCGGATTCATGGCTAGCTTTCAGGCCATGTTGTGTCGCATCATCCGGTGTTTTTACTTTGCGTTCAATCCCATGCCTGTTTGTTTATCCACAGTCAGTCTATTGAGCCTAAAGCCCTTTGGGCACGAGGGGGGACTGTTTGTGTTTTTGGATCATCTGGAAAAGAAGTAACCCATTCGGTTCAAAAAACACTACAAGTAATATGAAAAAATAAATAAAACGATGGAATCGTCATCGTTGGCGTTGGTGTCGACGGCGACGTCATTTTTCAGAAGATGTTTATTGATAGCGAAGGTGGAATCTTCTTAAGTCAACAGCCATTTATCCGATCCACGTTTTCGCAAGCAGGCACATCGAATTTAATATTTTCACCAATTATTCTTTGAAGCATAAATTGAATTGTCTCTGAGATGGGGTTTCTAACCATGTTAAATCTTATCTGCTCTCTGCTAGAAGCAAGCGAGAATCCCGAGCTCATTCTGAGTAAAATCTTCAATACATTCCAAATTTGTTCAAAAAACATGTTGTTTGTACAATCGGGAAATATATTATAAGAGGTAAAATTAGAAACGGATCATGATTATAAATATAAGCATATTATTTATTCATTTACCGAAAAATGTACAGTAAAGATTGCAGATTTGATACTTTGGTGGTTAGCTTATTAATCGAAAGAGAAGATATGATATGGATGAAATTGTAGTTTTTTTTTAATCTGGGAAAACTCATTACTTTGGACGACGTTTCGACTGGAGAAGTTTTCAAGCGCCTGAAGGAAGTGGTTAGTTTTTGCATTTTAAGTCTTCTAGGGGCTCGCAGATTAGGTATACAATTTGGTTGAGTTTGGCCCAGAATGGTGAAATTATTTTATTAGAAATATCAGCTTTCTTCAATTTTTGTTTGAACCCCCCTCTTTTTGGTCACTATCAATTTCACATATTGAGCCATTTTCATAAGGTCATATTGGGTGCATATGTGAAATTCTGTATAAATCGATCAAAGGGTCTAGGAATTATATTGATAGTTCTATTTTTTGGATTCCCCACCCCCAATTTTGGCACCCGATAAAAATAATAACTCTCTTTTTTTATTATAGGTTCATTTTACAGTAAATTTCATTTTTCTTGTTTTTTACTTTGAAAATTTTTTTAATTTCTTAAACCCCCCTCCCTTAATTTTTGATTCAATTTCAACCAAAATCTAATCAGCCCTTAATCTCAATGCGCCGACACTACATATGAAATTTCCTTTTGAAATTCAGACCAATTTTTGAGATAGAGCGTAGGTACACAAAATTGGTTAACACTATGAGACATTTTGACAAAACAGTTTATAATTAGTAGAGATTGTGGTGTTGGTGCAAGGTGAAACATCTTTAATAAAGATAAGAGTAAATAAATATTATATTTAGTATTGATTTACTATGAGTTAAGGATACTAGGTCACTTATTTTACATTAAAATTAAAAAATTAAAAGATATAAATTTTTTTCTTTTTCAATATATATATTTCGGGCTATCAACCCATCTTCAGAAAGTACAGAAAGTAAGTAACCTAGTATCCTTAACTCATAGTAAATCAATATTAAATATAATATTTATTTACTCTTATCTTTTTTAAAACAGTTAATGTCTCGAAAAATATAATATTTTCAATGTTCAGTTACTATGCCTTTTTTGAAGACCAAAACGCTTGGTTTTGCTCAATTTTTTTAATCAAAATACTTTCAGCCATTTTTGAGATGTTTCGAAAAAAAGACTTTTCATGCACTATTACAATACTTCACCATACCCTGTATAGTCCAGGCAAATTACGATTTTAACAGGAAATAATTCCCGGCAAATATTTTATTACTGGAATACCTTTATTGGTACTCCAACATTACTACCCTACGTTTTCCCCCAAATCTGTGTTGTGGAAATTTTTCTACGCGCCTCAAAATGAGAAAATTTCGGAGTTTTGTCAGTTTTTCTTGAATAACTCTAAAACGGCTTATCAAATCAAAAAGATATCTATTAGATAAATTGAAGCTCTTTAAATTATGCGTAAACTGATAATAATTTAATAAATTAATAGCTAGTACCGGTTCTACTGAACCTAATTTCATCTATTTAGGTTCGATACTAGCGCCTGTCAAAAAACAACCCCCGGGATCACTTTTGAATATCCCTAAAATTCGTACTTTTTTCGATTTTTCCACATTTTGACCATGAAGGAGCACGTTTTCGACAAAGACGACTCTATACATTTTTAAACTAGATTAATTTTGCTACAATTTATATAAAGTTTCATCTTAATTGGATAATGGTAACATGAGGTTGAAGTTTTGAAAAAATGCAATTTTTGCAAAAATCGCAGTTTTTCCTTCATAAAATGAAAACCACTCATCCTAGAAACTTGATTTCTATCTCATTGTCTAGGAAATTTTGTTGACTTGAACTTTTACTTGGATCACTTTTTTGTTAAAATTCTTAGATTTATAGATATCCACCATTTTTATCATCTTACGCTTAATTTAAAGAGCTTTAATTTATCGAATAGATATCTTTTTGATTTGAAAGCCGTTTTAGAGTTATTCAAGAAAAACTGAAAAACCCCGAAATTTTCTCATTTTGAGGCGCGTAGAAGAATTTCCACAACATAGTTTTGGGGGAAAACTTAGGGTAGTACCTAATATTGGTAATAAAGGTATTCCAGGAATAAAATCTTTGCCGGAAATTATTTCATGTTTATGCCATTTTTTCACGTAATTTGCATGGACTAGTATGGTAAAGTAAAATAAATATTAGTACTTCCTAGAAAGAGACAGAAAATTGAACAGTCAACAATGTAATGATATTATTAACCAAAAAGAAAAACCCTTAATATATTATAAAAGACTTTGTTTCTATGAATCCTAGATTTATCTGTAAACAAATGATAGTACTCTGGTGCGCGAGCTCTAGCTGGCGCTCAATTCTATTTTTCCCTTTACTTTTTTCTTGCATTTGTGATTCTCATTTTCTTCGAATTTGATATAGATAAAAAGTCGGCCAATTTATCTAGATTCGTTTTAGTTCCAAACAAGTCGTTGTGAGTGCAAGTTCGATTCTTTTATTAATTAGAAGAAAATATTCGCTATTTTCCAGGGAATCTAGAACAAATAAAGTAAGTACTAGTACTAAGCTTATAAGCTTATAAGATTCAATTGAGAGCCCACACTCATTCTATCGTCATAATATCATAATAACCTTAAGAATAAAACATTTTTTTCAATTATTTATTAATTGTTAAGCATTTAATTTAATCAAATTAAAAACAAAATTTTATTATGTTTTCGATAACAAAGCCCTTGTAGACAGAACATTTTTTTTTATTAATTTTAATAACAGATACTAAAAATGAATATTTAATGATAATTATAATTACTTAATTAGATTATATAGAGACGACTGTGGGTCAGTGGTTAGAGTGTTGGGTCGCTGACTCGGAGATCTCTGGTTCGAGACCGAGTCTCGGCAGATAGATATTTGCAGTCGCCTCCTCTTGGAAAGTAATGGCAACCTACCAAGAGTATAATTGCCAAGTGACCTCTCCAAATTAGCCGTTCAGAACCGGAGTTAAAAAGTAGGTCCCATATATCTGGGTAAAACAACTAAGCACACTCAGCACAGGTATATGTGGAGAGGCGCCGACGCCCGTTTCGGGTATGGCACTCGAAGAAGAAGAATTAGATTATATGTTCTGTAATTTTAGTTATATTTAGTTAAAGGGACGATCACTGAAATATATTTTAAAATTCTGTTTGTTAATTCCAATTACTGATTTCTGAATGAAAGTAAAATGTTTATAATTTTGAAAAATGAAACTTTTTCCGGATATATGGTAATAGAAACGATTGTTTTTTTTTTGCAACCGAAATATTTACGACTTATATTTCAGTAAGACAAATGATCAACAATTCAGAATGTCTCCTTTCTAAGATCAATTCTATTGAAATAGGAGGAAGTTACTACTACATGAACCCTCCTTCTAAGCCGAGAAATATTGGTGAAAATTCTCATTAATTTAATTTTTGAAAGTTAATTAAGATTATTTTCATGATAGAATGAAAATCACTCACTACGCCGTATTTTGAATTGACATTTTTTTATTCATGTCCAGAAATGTCTCTATTATGCAAAAGATCACACTATTAAACATGATTGTCTGTTCTATTTACCTGGAGTCGGATATCCACGATGACTCAAGATCAAAAAGAACATAGAAAGATAGTTCTAGTGCCAACATTTTTCCAAAATGTTTCTAAAATAAAGAACTGATTAGAATGTCTAGCTTCAGATTCTCCATGGATCTGGAGAATTTCAGCCAGTCCTTATTATGTACATTATAGCCCCCCAAGAAAGAGACTTCAGAATTTGGAAAAAGTGATAGAATTTCATTAACACAGTTGCCGGGATATTCAAAAAATGCATATTGAGTCTTGATACTAAGTAATATTTCTTTTAGGTATTTGTGTAACCTACCAAGTAATCTATTTTTCAATTTGAACCTACACAATTCTCCCTGATCAAAAAAGAAAACTTCCTATCTAATAAGCTAAAAATTAAAGAAAAAGTAAAAGCCTTTCCAAGACTCGGTACGCTCGCCATTTAGAGCCGTAGCAAGTAATTCCTTTTTTTATATTTTTTCTGAATTATACTGAAGTTTACTTAAAAATATTTAAATTCTCTCTCTATATTATAACGAGTCTTGTTTTAATCCAAGTGCGAAAGGCAAAAGACCATACCTAGATTAATAGAGATTTAGAAATTAATCTTTAATAGATTGAAACAGGTCTGGACTTGTATTTGGAATGGCTTCAAAGCCCTATTTCTAAATAAAGTGAAATGATTCTATCTGCACCCTTTTTGGTTATCAGAATTGCTCACCTGCAGATTTATTAAATAATCAAAAAGTGAAATAAATTAAATTTTTTTAGGAGTGAGAAATTATTATTTTTATGTGATTTTTTCGGGTAAACTTCTTCGCATACAAATGATAAAACAAATTAATGAATATTTAAAACATTTTTATTCAAGTTTAAAAGGTTAAATGACTAGTTTCGCCAAAATTTGGCTCATTAGATATTTTTTTAATTACAAGATATGTAATCATTATTAATTTAAAAACAATACATAGAAAAAGGGGAAAAAACAAGAAACGTTGAAAAAACTAAACTGAAAATTATACAGGTATCTACATATTACTCACGAAATATTTTTGACCACATAAAAACTTTGACTAATTCCAAAATAGTCATTCAAATAAAATTTTAGCTTAAAATTTGATTTTGTTCTCCCGCCAATCGCGACCTCAAAGGGTCGTCCCTGTCCAGATCCAAAAAGTTTGTACTTTAGTTTCAAGAATTGTTTAACTTTTGGGACATCTAATTTAGGTGAGTTGAAATTTAGCAAAAAGGGTATAGATTGATAATTTTGAATTCTTGGCTCAAGTTTCACCTTTCTAGCTCTCATCTTTCTTAGACGAATATTTTCAAATCGCAAAAATATTGCATAGAGAGTAGGGAAACTTGAAAAAGTTTTCCTCCTATTGCATAATTGTAGCGAAAACGATAAAGAATTGATGACATACCATACTCCAAACTACTTTTCTTTAAAAATCAAATTACTGACAAAACATTTGATACACCGACCCACTCAAGGCCGAATCTCCTATCATTTTTGCAGACACTCTGGCATTTTGTGACCTGAACACTTTAATACTCCAAATATCTAATTAAACTACTTGAATTGCTGTATTTATATAACACCTTCAAGGTAATGGGATACATAACAAATTTCCTAACTCTTCTTTTATAGAAATCAAAAATATGTTTAAAAAAAAAAAAAAAAAAAAACATTTTCAAAAAATATTTTATTTTTTATTCGAATATATTTTTCGACACTTAAAGGTAATCATGATCCTCATCCACAGTTAACTTTGACTCCAACACATTCCCTAATAAATTAATATTAAAAAAACATTTTTAAAAACAGGCTTTTATTTAAATGCTCTAAAAAGAAGAAAATAAACTCTGTAGTAAATCAAACCCTTCATTTTGTTACGTTATACAATTTTATATGATATAAAAGCTTGTCGCGAGAATATATCTTGACACGATGTTGAATTATATAGTGCTGTATTATTAGTTACTAGCTGCGAAGCCCGCCTTCGGCAGGCATCTTGTTAGCCATGGGACTTCGCTCCTTGGAACCAGTTCTATTTTCCGGCTTGGTCCTGGGATGCTTTTGAGTGGGAGCAAGCAGATAAACAATTATTAAAACAAGCCTCATGTGCAGCGACTTTTTTAAGCATAATTTTTTTTTTTAGTGAATTCACTACTAGGACAGCCTAGAATCCAGGCTTGGTCTGCCCTTCAGGCGTACAGAGTAGTTATTTCCTCTTCTTCTTGATGCAGGGGTCTATCATTTAATTTACCTATAAAGCGTATAATATCCTTTGACTTATTTATTAACATCTTATAAGCTTGAGACTTTTAGTTAACATTTAGATTATACTTCTTATTTCACGTTCAAATTATATTTTTCTCTATAAATTCCTGAATTGATGCAACAGTATATCGTTATCGCAAATAAGTAGAAATGTGTTCGAAATTTCAAGGAAATGGACTTTGTAGAAGTGAGTAAAAATTTGATTATAAGATTGAATCCAAACTGACAGTCAGGGGAAGCAAATTAAACAAAAGCATATAATAATCCGGCTTATTTAATTCTGTCGAAGTGTCAATCCGACTCCGCAGATCTACTGCTAACTTGAGCTGATTTCTTTTATGCATACGTCTTAAGTAATCCGGTAATCCGCTAATTCGATCGTCTTTCGCTCATTCATACATTCCATTCTGTGTGCGTGGGATGGATGGGATGTCTCAGTTGCATTTTATCACAGCCTTATCAATATGTCCATCGTTATGAAGACTCCACTTTTTTTCTTCCTTCTCCTGATGATATTTTAGATCGTGGTCAAAATAATTAATTTCCCATTTGACCTCTCGTCTGAAGAAAGTTTGAAGACATTCCCCAACCCAGGAGACGAGGAAAGTGAACGAAAAAGAAAAAAAGCGACGACCTTCAGGCAAACATTAACCGACTGTCGAATTATTTATCCCCCTCTCTTTATTTATTCATTAAATGAATTGGAAGCTTGGGCTATAGCATTGATACGCTTGATTTTGATCTAATTGTTTATAAATCACACATCACAGCATTTCTCTGGGGTTTACAAAATATTTCAATTTATTCTAGATATCTTTTAAAATAAAATAAATATTATATAATACGATTATCATTGTTATTTTCGAAATTGAAAATTTTTAATTTGAGAATTAAAAAAAATTTTGAAGAAACAATTACCTTTGTTTAAGTCATTATTATTTAATCTTCTTTAAACTTTTTTAAAAAATTGAAAAAACCAGTGAAAACTTTTTCAATACTCGGTACGCTGTCTGCATAATTTAGTAATTGGACAATTTTTTTGCCAGGAAACGGTTTGAGGTGGAAAATTGAAACTTGGCGAAGAGATACAGTTATTTATTAAAACGTATACACTCATCTGTACTGATTAATTAGTAAAGTTCGATAGTTTCCCAAAAGACCATTCGATTATGTCTGATTTTCAGCATTTTGAAACCTGAAGGGCGTTAGAGCATTAGCTGTCTAACCAGAGAATATCAGGATCAATGTCTAAGTGATATTGTGATCTTCGGTGGATGAGTTGATTATCAAACCACTTAGATTAGACCTTTTCGAAGAGATATTCACATTAGAATAACATAAAACTTCGATACCTAATACTGGAGTCTTTTTTCAGTGCTTATGATGTCTTTCCAGAAGGTTAACTGAGATCTGAGTTATCATCCCAAAACCATTCGTTGTATGACACAGACAATGATTATTCAACCATCCCTTTGATAGCACAGTGTTTAACTCTCTCAGCTGACCTTCTGGAATGACTTCATAAGCAATTGAAACTCCAGAATTAGGTGTTAAAACATTGATTAATTAATGAAAATATCTCATCAATAATTTATAATCTTGTTGGCTTTGGCCAAAACTTATTTTTTATAAGCAGCTCAACGTCCAAAGCATCAACTACAATACTATTTCATATCATCGCTGTTATATCAAAATTACTAAAAAAAATGTTTTGAACAAAAACACTTGTATTTGCTAGCTACATCTGATCTCAAATTGTTGTATGTTATCAGGTGATAGAACTCAAGTTACAGATTAACCGGTACTGGTACGCATACCCAAGGTTGGGAACCACTGCTCTAAGCTAAGCTATTGTTTCTCAACCTATGTGCCGCTAGAGATTTTCAAATGTTCCGCGAGCGTTTTTGACAAATAATTAAAATTGCATGGGTTTTGCAACTTGAAATAGTATTTATAATTACTTGAATTTTTTTTTTATCATACAACTTTTACATTTTTTTATATTCAGGTGTGCCGCAAATGATTCCAGATATTTTTAGTGTGCCGTCAACCAAAAAAGGTTGAGAAACACTGTATTAACCGTTTAATTAAAAAATAATATTCATGATTATCAATAGTCTTTACTCATATATTTGAATTGTGATTAAAATTTTATTCACACAATCAAGCCGAACTGATTACAAGTCGAACACGACTTTTAATTAATAAATGTTACAGGTGATATGAAATTTAGAAGAAGAAAAAAGTTCTGCTTCCTTGATAATAGTACATAATAGGAATTTCCTAAAGTTTTTCTTTTCTTTTCTTTCAAACTGATTGATCTAATTTTAATAAAAAAGCGAAACATCTTTTTAATGTAATTGAAAGGAGACAACGCACAATTCCACTTGATCATTTTTTTCGTATCAAGCTATTCTCGGGATATATTTTTATTTTTATTTAAACAAATAGGTCCACACTCTCCATCCGTCACTTATCATCCACCCACTTGCGCTTACCTTTTACTGAAATGAAAATTGCCCCCGTCCCTCCCTGAAAAGAATCTAAAAGCGGATTAAATTCCTTGGGAAGATCTAATCCAGGTCCCCAGGGACATCCCCGTGATGATCATTTAATCATCCCTTGTCCCTGCCACCGCCATATTGATTTTTTTTCTCTCTCTTGTACAGTTAACTGCCTGACATCCGATCTTTTTTACCCCCACCATCCTTCATAATTACATACATTCATTACGATAAACAGCAATTCGGAAAGGAACTTTTTCAAGATTGATATTCCTAGCCTAATTATTTCATTTTATTAATTTTTTTCCCGGAGTTTCCGCCTCCTTTTCGCTCCCTCCACACTGCCTTCTCTATACACTTACACCTTTTTTTTTTAAATCAACCCTATTACAGATATTCATTAAGATAATTACTATTTTGAAACATTATTTTTTTTCTCTGTATTCTAAGATTGATGTTAAGGAATTAACTTTTTTTTTTTTTTAGTTTTTCAAGTTTCAACTTCCAGTCCTGTAATTCGTATAAAACGATTTTTAATTCAATAACAATAATTATTGATTGAATTGATGGCGTTTTCTATTTCGTTCTTTCAATTTGGATTTCATTTTCATCAACACCCCCCTCTCTTCCCTCGCCAACCCGTTCGTTTAAACACACCAAGAAGAAGGACAAAAAAAGCCTGGTCCTTTTTTTTCTTACCGACTCTTTATTTATTTCCAATTTTTGTTCTTTTATTTATTTTTATTTACGTGCGTTTCGAAACACCCACCACACCAACTCTACAATTTTATTTATTTATTTTATTATTATTTTGCGATTTATTTTCTATTTTTTTCATTTCTTTATTTTATTTTTTTAATCTGTTCTTCTATAGTCTATATTAAAGACATAAAAAAAGAATAATTATATTTATTTAAACGATTCAAGAAGGAAGAGAAATTTTTTTGAATTTTAATATAGAGTTCAAAATTGGACTTGGTAGTTTTTGCCTATAAATGCAATACCATACATTCCCATTTCCCAGAGATCATGCTAGCTTTAAAAAATCCCTTAATCAGCCCTTTTCTAGTTTTGGGATTTTAATATCTTGCCGCTCGCTTCTAAAAATTTCTTCTAGAATCTAGAGCTCGTTGTTGAGATGTTTTTAAAATTATTCTATAAGATATCCTAAAGACCGGCTGCCCTCATGCTAGCCATGGGACTCGCACCCTGGACCCCCTACCCTGAAAGCCACTCAGCACCCCCACCCACGCCACCACCCCAATGTACAGACAAAACCTTAATTTTATATATACGAGCCCCGTCCCATCTCAATTGGCCCACCAATATTTTTTCTTTTTAAATAAAATTATAAAAAAAATAATTCACGGTAAATTTTATTTAAAAATTTATTTTTATTATCATTTCTTGATAGGTAGAGTTCAACTTTTTGTTCAAATTTGAGATACCCCCTAACCCACTTACTAGAACTCCATCTTCTAGAAGTACATCTAGATGGAGAATAGACGGACCTCCAAAGCTTTAAAGCGTTTTCTTGACCACCAGCAAGATTCTTTAAGATGTATAGAAGACAACTTTCTGCTCTCAGAGTTAGATCTGGCCATTCATTTCCAGTCGGATGGGACGCTAGGACTGAGGAAGCCGAAATTATGCCAACAGCACATAGACTCTGTTCTGTAGGCAGCCACCCTTCTAAGAACTCATCGCTTAATATTTTGGTAATTGTAAAGAATTGGTGCTTTCATAATGTTAAATTTGATATTGTATATATATATATACATACGAGTATGCATAGGATCCCGCAGAAAATTTTCCAAGGGGGCGAGGTGCCAAAGATTGCACACGTATATTTACAATTCATTTCATATTAAAATACATTTTAAAATCTTAATTTTAGTTTTACATGATTTCACATCTAGTGAACTATTCAGAAGCCTATAATATAGGATTTTTTTCTATTTATTTAAGATTGACAGCTATGACTGATTTGCTGAAATTATTAAATAGCTTACCGAATCTTGAAAAGGTTTTCATGTTATCCTCAAATTTTAATTTATTAAAAAGTTTTACAATATCTCCATTCAGAACGTAAAAACCTTAATAAAAAATTAGAGTTAACCATTTAATATTATTAATTAATATAATATAATTGTTAATTGAAATAGATTATATTTTGTAAATTACAAAGGTTTTTTTTATTTTAAAGTACTGGCAATGAATGGTCTTATATAGTATATTTCGATCTCATATATATATAGTAGAATGTAATATATTTCGTTGGTTGGGTTTTTTTCTGCTAAAGGATTAATCCCTTAAGTTTTATTTCTATTAAATGGCGGATATAAAAAAAAAAAAAAAAGAGAACCCAAGTTAGATCTTGTCATCGGGAAATTAATAGCCCTGAGAATATCTCTATTTTTCAATTTTATCTATCTTCTCTACCTCTACCTCTTATTATTTATGGGATTACTGGATTATATTTTTAACGACTCATCTTTCAAAAATGCTCATTCTGTTCCATTCCCCCAGTTCAATTCCCTTTTTAATCTATTGATATATTTTTATATTCTATATATCTATATCTGTTCTATAGTAGACTAATATTGACATATTGACATGGCATTTACAATATACTAATGAGAGTCGTTTATAAGGATTACTTTTTGTCTGTTGTAGAGTCTGTCCTTTCAAAGAATCTTTTCATTATTTTTGGACCAAACGATCGAATCTGAAAAATCGCATGGTTCAAAAAAAATTTCAAATATTTATTTTCTATTAAAAGTTATATAGTATTATATTAAGTACCTGAAGGCACCGAGCGATGCTGGGTAACTTCTTCCTTCAGTTAAAACCTTTATTTTAATAAAATTTAGGGAACGCGGTGTTGGTTTATAGTGAAACATTGTTAAAATTAAATTAGGTTGTGAAACACCACCAACTCCAACCTAATTTAATTTTAACTTTATTTTAATATTATTTTTAATTTAAAATTCTGATAAAAAGGTCGATTTTTATTTGAGAGCCGTTTTCAAATTAAAAAAAATACAAATATATATAGTATTCGCCCACTGTACCCCCCTCCCCCCACCCTGCTTGACCCCACCCCCGAAACCTCGCCCTACCCCCGGATCCCCTACCACTGCACCCCATCTCCTGCACCTGTTTTGATTCAACCAATTGATTCATTTTTATTCATCCAATTGTTAATAAATAAAACCTATCAAAATGTGTTGTTTTTTCAGAAAATTGAGACCTGCTTATGCGAAATATATTTTTAAATAAATTATTGATTATTTTTTATTCTATTAAATAAATAAAGTTCTTTATAAAAACAATTATAAAACGTTTATTAATATTTCTAACGTTTATGGAGAACAAAATATGTTAAAATCCACAATCACAATAGATCTTCAAGGCCTTTTAGAACAATGAATTAAGGCAACATTTGATTACGAAAAAACCCATCAAAAACAATTTTGTCGAAGATGAGACCGTGACAGATCGAATTGTCAACCCAAAAACCCCCTAACCCGCGAATTTCATCAAAATCGGTAGAGTCGTTTTCAAAATAGAACAATGATACATATATATGTATATATATATATACAAACAATTTTTACTCGTTTAATAAGAGTAGATAACCAAATTACTTATAGTACATACCTAAGCTTAGCAGACTATAAGTTTGCTTGTAACTTCTCGATCAAGCTTAGTATCATTTTGATGATGTAGATATAGACACTTCTTATATAAGAGGCATGGGGATTCTAACTCAATTTCACGTCACTATTGAAGCATCTGCGTCATAATGGTGACACTCTGCTTTATTGAGAAGTCACGAACAGACCTATGCAGTTACTAGCCTTTCGCGTAAATAAAAACATGCAAAAGCACTGGATTCTCTATGAACTCGACTAACATCTGATAGACGATGATCAGATTCAATAATTATTAAGGTCTCATAAAATAGTTATGATAAGTTCGAAGTGTATTGAGCAGAGGGACTACTCTACTTGAATATCTGATCCATCACAACCAAAAATTTTATTTCACGGGTGTCTCAAAAGTAAAACATATCGAAAGTGAAACTGAAGAATTCTCTTCAAAAATATACTCCTATCTCACTAAAGCCATAACTAATTCTGAGCACATTATGTGCCTTAAAGATACGTGACCCATCACAAAAAAGCTTATTTTATGGGCGTCTCAAAAATAAAGCGTCCTCAAAATGAAGCTAATGAACTTTACTATTGCGTTCTCGACGAAAGCTCAAAACTCAGAATTAACATTTGAGTGCCATTAAGCCTTAAACTTAAATGTTGTTCTGAAACCTATTAGTTTATAAATTTTGTTTTTATTACTTTCCGCTTTAGTCGGGCTAACACAACGGAAAGTTATGTGTAATTTTCTCAGGACATTACAATCGAGAGAAAAACCTCATTAATATCAGCCAAACTTCAAAAAAAAAATTTAATAACAGATAGTATTTGTGATGAGTCCGAAAATTCATATTCAACTTATGTTGTTTTAAAATTTCTTCATAATCAGACTTTCTGCAAAATTATCAAATGTTGTTGTACTTCTTTATATGCTTTTTATGACATCGAAACTTCAGAAACGTGATTGTATGAAAATTGAATTAAAATAATTTAATTTTCTTGTTCACCATGCTCTAACAATAAATGCAATTATGGACATCAATACTTCAACAGCAATATACCCCCACCATTAGTTCAATAGTCATCCCCATTACTGGACAAAACAGTATTACTAAAAAATCACCCTTCTAAAAGCCTCTGAAGCCCATTTCTCAGCGCTTTCCTACCCTTTATGTTCCCTCGGACCTTAAGTGTTTATAATTTACTTCATTGGAAATGATAAAAAATGTATATATTGTCTGTCCCATCCCTGGAGAGAGTTTCCCCTCTACAGACTTTGTGTCGTTCAAAATATGTTTTTCTTCCAGTAAATATAGTATTGTTTGTTCTCTTTTATTTATTTATCCTCCTCGAAATTGAACTTGACAAGTACTTTAAGACGATTTCTTTAGGTCCTTCTGATTTATTCCAAATTAATCCTTTCTCTTTTACTGAGACGTTTAAAAAAAAACTTTTGAAAGTTTCACAATTTCAAAAGGATATAATATTTTCCCTTCGATTTGAATTCTTTCGAAGATTCTCCAATAATGAAATTGCAATCGTTTTTATTAAAATTACCAATCTCTAATCAAAAACAGATTTGCAGATATTTGTTTCGGTGCCATTCGTTTAATTGGACCGAATATTTTGTGTCTTTGGTTATGTTGCTCAAAAGAACTATAATCGAATTAACCTAATGCCATTTGATCTTTACTGATTCCACATTTGGAAAATCGTTCTGGGTCGTCATTTGGTGGACGATTTATAATTCAAAAGTCTGATTAAATTTTCAACAATAGCAAGCTATAAAGGGACCAGTTAGAAGAATCCCAAATCAAAAAGTGTTTGTGTGTAAGTGATGAAATTTTATGGGCGCTATACCTCGAAAACCTAAGCATTTTAAAACAAAATTTAATTGTTAGTTGTTTAATATTGAGATTAGGTGATGCTTAGCTTATAGTAGGAAATGAATCAGGAAAACTAGACGATCATCATCCTTATCATCAACTAGTATACCTACATGAGAGGTATCCTATGAGTGGTTTGACGCAAACACCGATCTCCTCTCAACTCTTTCCCTATGTCTTCCCAATCATTTAGGCTTCTTATCTTATTCAGATTCTTCCATACTTTTCATTTTTTTAAATAAAATTTAGAATTATTATCTCTTAAAATATAAGTTTTACTCTATCAGCCCGTATTTGCAATGAATTATTATTTTACCGAAATCTATTGAGCATATTTTGAAAAATTTTGGATATTAAAATGAATTAAAAATATTGAAGGAGACAATAAAAGAGTGTGTCTTCTGCTGGAATTATAAATTTTATTTATTTACAACGAGACTATAGTTTCGAGGGCTTTGCCCTCTTCATTAGTCTATTACAATGTATTCACAGGAATTAATTTATGAATTCATAAATTAATTCCTGTGAATACATTGTAATAGACTGATGAAGAGGGCAAAGCCCTCGAAACTATAGTCTCGTTATAAATAAATAAAATTTATAATTCCAGCAGAAGACACACTCTTTTATTGTCTCCTTCAATATATAAAAATTCTGCTACTCTCGGCAAAAACTTTCAATTGAATTAAAAATAAATAGCAACACATATTTGTTTCTTAATATGTAGTTAATTTCATCACTTTTACAAAAACGAAAATGTATTTAGAATAAATATTGTGATAGACAGACTGACAAACTTTAATTTTATTTTAAGTATTATTTTTTTTTTTTAATTTCATTATAATCTGCGACTTTATCATTTCTTCTTCTTAGAGTGCCATACCCGAAACGGGCGTCGGCGCCTCTCCACATATACCTGTGCTGAGTGTGTTTAGTTGTTTTACACAGATATACGGGACCTACTTTTTAACGCCGGTTCCGAACGACTAGTTTGGAGAGGTTGTCTAGGCAATTATACTCTTGGTAGGTTGTCATTGCTTTCTAAGAGGAGTCGACTGAAAATATCTGATCTGCCGAGACTCAGTCTCGAACCAGCATACTTTAGTTCAGTGGCCCGATACTCTAACCACTGACCCACATTCGCCTCTACTTTATCATTTAATAGCATTTGATCTTTATTAATTCCACAATTGCAGAATTGTCCTATTTCGTCATTTGGTTAACGATTTATAATTCAAAAGCCGGATTAAATCTTCAGCAATAGGGAACTATTTAGGTAGGGACGAGGCTAAAAAGAATTTTTGGAACTGCTTTCCGATTTAACACTGCGGTTTTGAAATGCATTAATTTCTTTACTTTCTTCCTGAAAGTTCCATTGAAAAGTTTTCGAATAGAACTCCGGAAAACTTAATTACGTCACCTGGAAATGAATCAAATATTTATTTACTGTTGATAAGTTCCAAGTTGTTGTTTAGTTCTATCTCTTTACATAAATCGAAAGCCATTAGCAATTTGATTTAGAAGAAGCGAGGTTCTCGGCCAGTGCATTAAGAACAACAAGTTGTCACCTCTGCCGAGGAATAAATATACATATCGAATGGCATTTGGGAAAGCTCTGCCCGGGGCTGCCCAAGATGGAAATGTCATTTTGCCGGCTGCAACACGCCTTCCCCAATAAAAGCACCTCTTTGCATCCGACACATATCTTTATTATGGAAAACCGAGCCGGAGGACAACGGCTCCCTTCACGGCACATTTTATCAAGCGAAATTTAAAAGAAATTGGAAAAAGAAAAAGAAAAGTTTTTCAAGTCTCGGTACACTCTTCATAAATTCTGCTGATTTGGCAACGAAATATATATATTGAGTTATAGTCTTTGCAAATTCCTGGTGTAACCCTTTCTTTCTCTCTTTTCATTTAAAAAAATGAAGAATTACACAAAGGTGTTCTTTATAATTAAAAGAAAAAAAAATGAAAGCTTTTTCAAGAAGTGGTAAACAAAATTTGGAAATTTGACATTTTTATTTTATCCAGCGAAGCACATAAAGTATTATATTGAGTTTCGCGGAAAGAGCAACTTCAAAGTGTCCTCAGGCAAAGACTACGGAACCCATGGTCTCAAAGTCACAAATTTTAATATTCATTTAGGTTGAATTTTATCAAATTTCAGCTATTATCCATATTAATTTTCGACTTTCTTCTTTTTTCAAATGTATGCTCTAATGTTAGAAAAATCGAATCAGTTCATTGTTTTGGAAAATACCTGCGTTTTCACACAAGAACGGACTTTCTACGATCATCCGTTCTTGAGTTGAGGTATTTTCCATACAGAAGAAAAAAAAAACAGGCTTGAAAAAAAAAATTCTCCAGGTTTTTGATATAGGTATCTAAACAAAAATTAGCAAAAATAATTTAAGTGAATTCAAAACTCTGGTCGCTTGACAAGCGTGCCGATCAATTCTCATTTAAAGACATCGAGCAATTGAAACCCCGACTTTTTGTCGAACAACTTATCTGTATTAGATGGATGCCTGATCAGAACTCGGTATTCAGCGCCAGGCTTGTAACCAGTTAGGTTAACATGGAAATTGAAGAGAAAACAGCCTTACGCCGCACCAACTACAACTACCGGTCATTTCTTTGGAATCGAAAGACACGTTTATTAACAGCCACCCAATGCTTCTCTGTTGTTACTCCGAACCATTCGATTTGAACGTGAACCACGCTGAATAAAAGCCAATCGGAAACCAAGTGATTTACATCCAGTTACACACGAGAATAAAGTGTGAATCCGAAATTCGCGTAACGCTTAGTTTGTTCATAGACAAACTGTCTAGTTTTGTTTTAGGATTACATTTTATACGACTCTGTAAAATAAAAAAAAAAAAAAAAAATGATTTATTTACAATCATTTGAATTTCTCATTCTTTGTTAGTAAACTTTCCGGATTTATAGTACAAGTTTCGTTAAATAAGAAAAAATCGCCAATATCATTTTTTTCCTATCTTCGGTTTCGTTTCAATAAACAACACCTAGAATATTAATCACTAATTAAATCTAATAAAAAAGTAATTTAATCAAATTTTTAAAAGAACTTTGGTTGAAAATTTTACATATATTTAGATAGATGGATTGAGATAGCGCTGTAACATTTCACTCCGATGGATTATTATTATTATTTTTATTTTTTTTTAATTTTTTGTTCAAAAGAGAGAAAAGCCCCTTTCCGAAGACTTTTATCAAGATGATTTGTGGGTAAAAAATGAGTATATTTCATTTGATTAATTAACCAAGCCAACTCGGGATGAAACTCTCATAAACGAACTGAAATGAAAAAAAATTGTAAAAGTTTTTTTATCATTATCCCAAATTCTAATGCGTGTGTTTTTCAAGTCTCTGTAATCTAATCATCATTAGAATTATTTATTTGTTCGCTTTCTTGTTATTATTAACTGAATAATCCATTTTTCTAAATATTACCTCTGATTAATTTAACAATTCTATCAAATTTCTTCATATTCTCTCTTCTAATCAGCCTTATATAATGATGAACATGATGATCTTCCTAATGAATCTTAATTTTTATTTTTAATGATAAATAAAAAATTTCTGATTAAGTTGTACTTAGATGTCTTTTCAACCACTCTACTATTACTACACTGCCCAACAATGAAAATGTTTTCGGATCAAAAATAGCTGATATTTATGTATTTCCATCTGGTGAATCCAAAAATCACCATAAATATTAACGATTAGCTCTTGTTTTGAAGAAATTATCTGTCAAAACGACAAAAAAAGACCATTTTGACCTATTTTCGAGTCCCATTAAATATTAAACAACAATATTTGAAATCACAATATTTTCTTGACGTAATACAAAACAGCTTCCTCTTTGAACTTCAAATTACAACTTGTTTCGTCGTTTTAACCGATAATATCTCAAAACTCTGACCTGTTGTGAAAAATCGGAAAATTCCATGATAATCAGCGTATAAAACTCTACTGGAATCCATTGTTAGGTTTACGGATACAAATTTTTGTTTAATTTTTGTTGAGCAGTGTTATATTTCCATTTAGGTTTTATGTTAAAATGTAAAACGATAATATTTTATTGAAATTTTATTGTTGGCCTGTCTCTCTAGCCCTATAGTTTTTTTATACTTTATCCAATGCGAAGCATGGAGAAAGTATTGTAATCGGTCTCGCGGCAAGCGCGACTTCAAAGGGTCCTCAGGTAAAGACTACTGAACCCATGGTCTCAATTAAGGTCACAAATTGTAGTATTCAATTGGGTTGAATTTTAGCACGTGACGGTTTTGCTAAAAATTACCTCTGGTCTCGTCGAGAGACCAAAAAGTGCCATTTTTTTTGGAAGTGCGTGCGGATGTATGTATGTATGTATGTATGTATGTTATCGTGTTTTTTTTCGTCCACGATTTTTTCCACACCGTTGCACCAATTGAAATGAAATTGAAAACCTACCATTATTTTAACAAAATGAAGCGCTGATTAGTTTTTGGTACATATGGGCCCACAAACATTAGTACTTTATTTCGATACTTTTTTAGTTTTTTCTAAATATCTTGAAAATGACCAAACCAATTTTGATGAAATTTAATATCCTAATTAAGTACCTTGGGGAACACAAAAAGGTTAAATAAAGTTTTTAGTAAAATTATATTTTAAAGTACTTTACTCTAGAGTAAGATAGTACTTTTTTAAATTCTTTAAAATTTATTCATTTGATCGTTTTAATATAGCTCATTTAACCTAACTTAAATAAGAATGGATACTCAAGCTTGAGTTGTTTACCAAAAAGAATTTAGTCCTTTTGATTTTAAGTCGATTCTTCCACGTTATCAGTAGAGGTTCCCATTAATAATCAAAACATCAAAAATGGAATGCAATAAGGTTATTCCTTTTAAAAATGTAAAATTATTTCAAAATTCAGCCTCACTGGAGGATTTTCGAAATGTCAATTTACTTATTAAATAAACTGCAACGGATCGTTGCTAAACTTTATCCAAAGTCATTTGAAATAATATCCTTTATTATTAAACAGAAATCACTTGCTATTTGCAGTCCATGTTGACTTAAATTCAAAAATAGTGATCGATTCTCATCTAATACTCGAGGAATAACCATTCTACATTGGATTTTTGACGCTTCGATTATTATTGGTAACCATTGCTGAAGACATGGAGGAATCGACTTAAAAAAGATTGAGTTGTTTACCAAAAAATAATTTAGTCTTTTTAATTTTTAAGTCGATTCTTCCACGTTTTCAGTAGAGGTTGCAATTAATATAGTCAAAACATCAAAAATGGAATGCAATAAGGTTATTTCTCTAGTATTAGATAAGAATCGATCGTTACTTTTGATTTTAAGCCGATTCCTCCATGTCTTCAGCAATGGTTACCAATAATAATCGAAACGTCAAAAATCTAATGTAGAATTATTATTCCTCAAGTATTAGATGAGAATCGATTGCTATTTTTGATTTTAAGTCGATTCCTCCATGTCTTCAGCAATGGTTACTAATAATAACCGAAACGTCAAAATTCCAATGTAGAATGGTTATTCCTCGACTATTAAATGAGAATCGATCATTATTTTTGACTTAAAGTCAACATGAACTGCAAATTGCAAGTGATATCTTTTTAATAATAAAGGAATAAACGTATTAATATTTCAAATGAATTTGGATAAAGTTTAGCAACGTTCCGTTGCAGTTTATTTACTATTAACTTTTAGCTTGAGGAGTCGGGTGGTCGCGTGGTTCTGCATTGTTGTTTTGATGACGATGTTGGGCCGGGAGTCCCACGTTCAGGTCTTGCTCGCAGCAGAATAAAAATTTAACCGACTAAAACTCTGCACCCTCACTAACACTATAAACCTATGATAAAAGCTATCATACTCAATAGAAACTGTTTAAATGGACTTAGTATCGTTTTTTAAGTAAAGATAAAGCCGATATTTCATCGAACTTAAAAGATATTGAAAATAATTGAAAATATCTTTTTTATCCCTTTTGACCCTATTTGGAGTCGAATTTTTAAAATCCCTATTAGTGGGTGCTCAAGTCATGAACGGAATAAAATACTCCCCGAATTTCATGATTCCAAGACCAGCGGTTTTAGTTAAGGTTAATAAGTGTATGAAGGAAATTCGTCTTTGCATAGATAGGCTAGTTATTGTTAAGATTGAATCAATCTATTCCCCTGTAACTTTTAAATTATTAAAGCTAAAAATTTGAAATTTGATATCTAACTAGATCTTGATGATTTAGACTTAGTCCATTTGTCTAAGTCGTAAAAAAAGACACCACCCTCAAACATAAAAGCTGGGGGATAAAATTGATCAACTCAACGAGTGAATTATCGTTTATGAACCGTAATTATGAAATTCTATTCAACTTGACTTTTTGTAGTTGTTTTTATTTTCTCCCCTCAGCTGCTCGTCATAAGCCTGAAAATTTATTCTCCATTGGGGATCCCCAGATCTAACTTTGCAGCCGCTTCATTTAAAACTACATGAAAAATGAAATAGATTATTAGAAGTACCTTTGAACAAAATAATTTCAGCTGCTATCAAATAATTACTTTGGATGACAAATGAAAAAACTACTAAGATACATCTACTACTACTACTATATGTAAATTCCTTACTCTAAATTAGTTATATGTTTTATATTGGTAAATATTTCATACTTATTTATTTTTCCCAATTCAATGATCAAATAAAGAAAGGAAAAATATTTCTTCCCCCCCCCCCCCCCGTGGCTACGCCCCGTTGAAAGATATAATAAGAATTACAAAGCTATATAAATTTAGAAATTTAATTTTTTTTTTTTTAGGTTAAAAATAAAATAAAATGAGAGAGTCTTCTGTTTTTTAAATAAAATAATTTTTTTTTTATTAATTATTTCTAGAGACTATAGTTTCGAAGGCATTGCCTTCATCATCAGTCTATCACAAATATTTCAAATTAGTTACAAATTAAGATTTATACATAGAAAATTTTGAAAAATATATAATGTCTTTTTCTTCATGTTTCTTCTTAAGAGATTAGAATATAACGTAAACACTTAGAAGAAACATGAAGAAAACATTATATATTTTTCAAAATTTTCTATGTATAAATCTTAATTTGTAACTAATTTGAAATATTTGTAATAGACTGATGATGAAGGCAATGCCTTCGAAACTATAGTCTCTAGAAATAATTAAAAAAAATTATTTTATTTAAAAAACGGAAGACTCTCTCATTTTATTTTATTTTTAACCTAAAATAAAAACAATTCTGTTACCATCGACAGTGAAATCTTTTATTCAACTAATTTAGAAATTTAACGTATTGTGAAGACAAAGAAACTAGGTTTGCAGAATAAGTTAGGAAAAAAAGAAAACACAGGGAAATTCTAATGCCTAATCATAAGAGTAAACGCAATGACGAATGTTATGATCCGATTTGTCTTTGACTAATGCAGAAAATATTATTTTTGAACAATTTGGAAAATAATTCGGAACCCAATACATTAAATGTTGTCTTAAAGAGAGGTCGAGCCTTTGTTCTGCATAAACTCGCCTTTCGAATTTCCTCAGTAGCTGGGAATTCTTGTATAGGATTGTAGGCTTACCTCCACGTAACCCAAACTGTTAACGGATGCAGATCATTTTGCCTGGTCCCTTATTTAATTCATTTGTTTGTCTCTTATTCTTTGTTCATGCCTTCAATACTTTAATTCTTCCGTCAGTCAAGTGTCGAATTAAATTCTTTATTTATGGAAATACTCGTTCTATAATTAATCATGAAGTTTTAAAATAATTCCAATGGCCGCTTCGACAGGTGTATTTTACCTAAAACTCCACATGGAAATAACAAGAAACGAATTGTTTTTTTTTAAATAATAACTACCATTAGATATAGAGCACTAATCTTATTATCACTATTAGTGTATTATTATAAAAATTATATACTTTTCGATTGAATTTCTTTAGCTTTCTATATCACTTCTGATTGGTTGGAAATTCACTTAAGAGGATGCCTGCCACTATGAACCATGCCTTTACGAAAATTCTTTTTTAAGTGTTTCATGCCATAAAGATAAAAAACAGAACACTTAGAAGATCTCACTGATGAGTCCGTTCTTCTAGCTAACTTATTATATATATATAAACATATATTTGTTTATCTCCAGAACTAAGTTGCCATTTTGAAAATGTAGTTGTTTTTTAACCGACTTCAAAAAAGGAGGAGGTTCTCTATTCGACTGAATTTTTTTTTTTTTTTTTTTTTTGTGCCTATGTTACCTCATACCTCCGCCAATTATCAACCGATTTTGAAAAATTTTTTGCATTGGGTCCAGTCTAGCTTCCGATTGGTCCCATTTTTTTTCGTTTTTTTTTTATAGGTATTAGACCTTTTTTATTAGGTTTGTTTAGACCTAACCTCTTTGTTTCTTTGTTATGTATGAACCGATTTCGATGGTTCTTTTTTTATCCGAAAGGGGTGTCTTAGGGATGGTGTCATATTAATTTGGTCAAGTTCTGATGATATGATCACTATTAATAACATCACTAAAAAGAGAAAAATAAAAATAATTTTTAAGAAAAAAATAAAAACCGACTTCAAAAAATTAAATGCAACAAATAAAATACACTAAAAGGTATAAAATAATTATTATCTTATTTAGTTACAACTAAACGACGAAATATTAACATGAAATTACTTTTTGAAGTTGGTGCCAAACATATAGTACCTTTTATGAATCGCACTCGACGGATCTTACTTAGTACGTTTGGCGGGTACGCTGGCTTATAGGTATAGTTTGTTCGGTACCGACTTCAAAAAGTAATTTCATGTTAATATTTCGTCGTTTAGTTGTAACTAAATAAGATAATAATTATTTTATACCTTTTAGTGTATTTTATTTGTTACATTTAATTTTTTGAAGTCGGTTTTTATTTTTCTTAAAAATTATTTTTTATCCCAAAAATCAAAAGATAATTAAATTAAATTATATTAACTTAAGGTTCTGCACCTGTGCAACAACTTCTTGCATTCTTCTCATAAACCAAAAACAAATAAATAAATAAAATAAAAATAATAATAATAACAATTTTTTTTTTTTAATTTATCTAATGTCACCGGGAACAAAGCCCATTTAGACAGCACATAAGTAGAGTTAGTGAGGGAGCCGAGTTTTCAGCCGGAAGAAATTTTTATTTGCCAGCTAGGATCGAACCCCGGACCTCCACCTCAATATCGTCATAATCGATCGAAGCCGAAGCGAAGCCAGTGCGTTAGCTGACTGAGCTACCCGACTCCCAATAACAATATTAAATTGCTTCATTTTATTAATTTTATTTATTTATTTATTTTATTCTTTTTTTAATTTAATTATCTTAGAAAAAAGTTCTGATTGAAGTACTCGGAACAATTATTGAATGAGTTCCCAGTTGCACTTTATTTACTCCGCTTCATCTATCGAGCGTACCAAACCAAAGTGAATTTTGTGGAAAATTTTTGTTTTTTATATTTATTTATTTATTACTTACGGTGTTTTAAAACTCAAAAATCATTTTCAAGTACGATATTTTTCTGTGAGTTTTTACCTGAATTAGAAAATCCACACAATAGTAATTTAAGAATGGAATATTCTAGAAAGTATATTATGATGGCAACATTTTTGCATTTTCAAAACGAAGAATTATTTAGATTTCGACGTTTCCAGATAAAGAGCTAAAAAAAGCAGAAAAAGAAAATAGAATTGTTATATGACCAGATTGTAAAAATTTAGTTTGTAACTTTTAAAGTGGAAACAACACAAATTCGTACTAATAAGCTGCACCTCTCAAAGCTAAATTTTAGCTTTCTATCACACATGGAAACATTTTCAAATAACTAAAATTGCCGAAACTTGAAAATGTTTCAATTTTTCCTCTTAGATATTTTATTTTATTTTTATTTTTTAGGGTTCTGTTTAAAATGTAAAATAATTTATAAGAAAAAAATAAAACCGACTTCAAAAAAATTAAATGCAACAAATAAAATGCACTAAAAGGTATAAAATAATTATTAACTTATTTAGTTACAACAAACGACGAAATATTAACATGAAATTACTTTTTGAAGTCGGTGCCAAACATATACCTTTTATGAATCGCACTCGACGGATCTTACTTAGTACGTTTGGTGGGTACGCTCGCTTATAGGTATAGTTTGTTTACAAAAAGTAATTTCATGTTGATATTTCGTCGTTTAGTTGTAACTAAATGGGTTAATAATTATTTTATACCATTTAGTATTTTATTTGTTGCATTTTTATTTTTGAAGTCGGTTTTATTTTTTCTTAAAAATTATTATTATTTTTCTCTTTTTAGTGATGTTATTAATAGTGTACATATCATCAGAACTTGACCAAATTAATATGGCACCATCCCTAAGATACCCCATTTCCAATAAAAAAGAATCATCGAAATCGGTTCATAAACAAAGAAGTTAGGCCTGAACAAACCTAACAAAAAATGTATAATACCTATGAAAAAAATGGGACCAATGGGAAGGTAGACTGAACCCAATGCAAATTTTTATTTCAAAATCGGTTCACAATTGGCGGAGATATGAGGTAACATAGGCACAAAAAAAAATTCAGTTGAATAGAGAACCTCCTCCTTTTTTGAAGTCGGTTAAAAAGAACCTATCTGTATCAGTGACGTGCGGTCCATGGATGCGGTGGGTCCCGAAAATTCCAAAATGTCAAGAGTATTTTCATCCGAGTTGTATTTGAAAATTTGTAAAATTTTAAAATCACTTTCAATATATATTATACAAATACTTAATTCATTTAAAGTTATATAAAATTTAAAATTTACGGAGCTTTTTAACGTTAGCAAATTTCAGGAATATGAAAAAAAAAATATTACAGATTTCCTATTTTAATCACTTCAGCTATCTTGTGGAAAATACTTTGATTTTATGAGGTTAAAAAATGAATTAATTTACATGTAATCGTCCCAAGACTTTCGTTTAAATTCCATTAAAAAAATTAATCGTGAAAGATGAACTTATAAATGTTTGGGCAAAAGTATTTGCTTTAATGAAGTCCAATTGAATATTCGCTCTCTCTCTATATATAAATATATAACAAGTATCGTTTTGGTCCGAGTGCAAAAGGCCATTCTTAGAATAATAGAAATTAAGAAATCAATCTCTAATAATCTGAAACAGGTTTGAACTTGTATTTGGCATCCTTGAAATGCACCTTAGCTGTAAAGAAAGAGAGATCATACTATCCGTGCTCTTTGTAGTTATTTTCATCCACCATATTCTAATGAAAGTATCGCTCACCCGCACATTATTAATACTATATAGATTAGGCCAGATTAATTTGTAACAACGCTGACGGAATGCTGCCGACGGGGAGCGCCGTCGGTATATTTGCGTCAAATTTTAACTCTAATTTTGAAATAAAAGACTCCAATTGATTTTAAATTAAGAAACATTAAATATATTTATAATTATTCCTCCCCCCCCCCTCACCACTCAAAAATTAAATATTCGCTTTTCTTTGAGCACAGAAGAAGAAATTAATCACATCTTATTTGATTTATAATTTATATATTATTTGTTTATTTTTTAATAATTTGCCACTTTTTTATAATTTTTTAAAAATCTAAATTTTGTTATTTTTATTTTTTGATTTTTACAAAATTGAACGACTTAAGACACGCATGCTCATATGAGTTTCTCATGGCAATACTGGATGGAGCAGCCTGTCATACAAACAACACCTGATCTCTTTTAAATATTTGGAGCCTTATATCGATTATCGATCTCAAATTAAAAAAAAATGATATAATATAATTCTCCTCCTCACACGATCCCACTTATTTAAATAAATCTACATATTTCCACACAAAAAATATCACAATGCTGTAGATTATAGAAATAAGAAATACTATATTTATATCTAGATCCTCATTTCTGTAGCTGTGTCAGGACGAAAATGAGGCGAAACTTTTAAGAGGAATAAAATTTTTGGACCGAGATGCAGCCCGCCAGGGCACCAGCCCGGAGGGCCGAGCTTCGAGGGCGTGCCGAAGGCACGCACTAAAAGCTCGTTAAATAATAAAAGCCTCGGTACACTAGAGCTGCCTTAGTAAAGATTAATAAATTTAAATATAAATTGTTCATAAATGGCTATACTATAACATCCTCTTAAAATCTCAATAGAATAATTCAAAAAATATATTCTGCCTTTTGAACCAGATATTGCAAAATTAAGTACTATGTATTGATACAAAAGAACTTTTTGACTTTCCGTTCTTGTGTTATAGTGGGTATCGGAATTCAGACACACAAAGAGAAAAATCATATTTGAAAAATATGTTTCTCCGTGTTTCAGACATTTTAAAGCACAATGGGAAAATATTTATGCGTGATTTAATTGATCTAATTTGCATTATGCCTTCTACGAGCGCGACAGTCAGTTTTGAACTATGAAAAGGATTGAAACATCTTCAGAAGAAGCTGAAATGAATATAGATTATCCGCTCTGTTTAAATATCAATTGATAAAAAATTCACTGTCAAATTTGAAAGAAAAAAAAAACGAAAAATTCTATGATGTACTTATCGATAAATTTTGCAAAAAGGAGCAAAGAATAAAATAAAATTAAAAAAAATGAAGATTCGCCACTGATCGGTATGAGCATTGTATCTCGCAAATTAAAACGAATAAAAACTTGGACCTTTAAAGTTATATACTTATATTCGATATCAAAAATCGTATTAAAATTTTAATAGAATGGATTATTTTAAGAAGGATCCAATTTTATGAGGGGTGAAAAATAACATAGAATGTTCCTTAGTTATCCTTATATATTATATATATATATAATTAGGTTTAATATTTTGAATTTATTTTGATTGAAAATAATGTGAGAGAGCTCAAAAGTTGGCCTTTCTAAGTGGTTTTGTAACTGTCCCCGTATATCTCGAGTATTTTGAAAGTTATAAAGTACGAAACACTCGGTATATTTGGAAATTTATTTTGTATTTTACTGCGGAGACGAGATAGAGGTGCTCCCATATTCCGCTTCATTATCTCAATGATAATTAATCTAAAGATATAATGAAATCATTCTATGTAGATTTGTATTTGAATGGACTGCAATTCGCCATTTCATTGGCTGCTTTAATAAAAATATTTATCTCTCGTGTTGGAACAAATTTGAAAACATTTTTATTTTTTTTTTATTTTAAGAGGACGAAAAAGAAAAGAATCAATGAGGTCGGTTGATTTTATCTTAATTTAATAGCCACCTCTTTCTGCACTCCCTTCGGGTGGGACGGGGGACGGGGCTAGTTTTCTCGCCCTCGCTTTGCGAATTAATGATTTCTAATAATACAGATAACCCGGCTGATCTTTTCTCTATTGATTTATTAAAGATATTTAAATCGTGTAATAAATTATTCAAGGAGAATATCCAGTAAGTCTTTTATTAAATATTTTTTTTCGCCATTTCCTCAGCCACTTATCCTCCCCCTTCTGCCGGCGCAATAAAATGGCCCAAATGACCTATATACATGCATATATGGGTAATATGCATAATTCTCGATTTTCTATGGTAGCAAAACGGGTGGTAAAAAATACTCGGCTACATTTTGAAAAAATAATTTTTATTTTCGATCTTATCGGTGAATACGAGTGAGATTATCGCCGAAGAAGGAAATTGCATGTCACATTTATTTGCAATTAATTAAAGTAATGCATTTGGGATCTAATTGAATTTTAATAGAACTAATCGAATAAGCCACTTCATTGGGAAAGAATGCTCGCGTAAGGGTATAAACAGAGTGGGGGGGGCGATAAGTATATTTTCAGTGGGGGAGGTAAGTACATTTGCAAGTGGAATAAAAATCGCAGTCACAAATGATTTTGCCTATAAATTGCTATTCAGTCGAGATAACGTCTAAAGGCACCTGTCAAATTTGGTCTGCCATTTAGCGATGGCTATCGGAGCGGATATTACAGGCCACGTGGGATGGATGACTGCAATGAAATGCACGTTGGGGACCAACGGGAGGGGCCATAATGGGGGGTCCAAAAGGGGGGAGTGCCCAAGCAATAACCACCTTGATTCTCTCTTCTTCCATTTATTGCTAGATTTCTAGATATATATTATACTATATTTTCATTTCGACAGTGGGATAGAAATGATCGTGTGTGTTTTTTTCTCGTTTCTGTGACTGTGATGTCAGAGAAAAGAATAACATTTTTGTTGAGTCCTCGTTTATTCAAATGCAATTATAAATGCTGAATAGTAGGTGAACATTTTATATGTATAATTTAACTTCAAATATAATTTATATTATATTGGAATTTATATTTTAAGGACAATTTTATCAAAGATCTTAGTAGATTATTAATTTATTATGTATATATTATATATAAGAAGGTTATATATATATATATATATATATATATATATGTGTCTCTCTGTTAGTCTATTAGTGTGTGTTTGAAAAGTATTTTATTAAATATACCTACAGTTGATACAAAAATACAATTTTACTAAAAAAGAATTCAAGTACAACAGCACACACTTATCGAGTAGTTTTTATTTTTTTATTTTTCATGAAAACTAAAAATTAATTATAACCAGCTAAAATAATTTTCCTCGAAAGCACATATTAACCTTAAGCTACTTAGATTTTGCAATTCGCTATGAAATATGCAGGGACCGAGAGGCCGTATTTTTAATAATGGTACAACACAAAAGGTCTATAACTTTTGGAGCAGCTTCTAGGATTTTATATAAAAAATATAAATATATAGGTATATTCTATATCTGACAAGCAATAAATTATTATTATTATTAAAATAAATTTGTAAAAATCAAAGAATTAAATAATTAAAAAGTTTGTGATCAGTATATTTGTAGATAACAATTACAAAAAATATATTTAATAAGAATTTCGAACCTCTTTCCAAAGTATTTAAACGGATAGATTATGCAAAATGTTTATTTACTTCAGCAATTTTTTTTCTTGGGATGATGTTTCATTTTTTTTTTTACTTTTACAAATGGATTATTTACGCATTACTTTACTGAAACTAACTTCCAAATTTCAAGTTTCTAGCTTTTATAGTTCTGAAATTACATCAATTTGTTGCTTGCATATAGATCGATTTAAAACTTAACAATAACTAGCCTTCTATATAAAAACCAATGTCCCGATATGCAGATAAACGCCCAACTCAAACCCCCCGACCTAGGAACATAAAATTCTAGGAATATATTCCTTTTATGACTTGAGTGCCCTCTAAGAAGAGATTTTTAGACATATAAAGCCCAAAGGGGTGAAAAAGGGGTAAAATGTTTTTTCAATTATTTCTAAATATTTCTTAAGTTCTATGAGATATCGACTTGGATTTTGCTTACACAAATTAATTATACAAATACTCAAAATAATATTTCAAGATTTTTTAATAATCAACCCCTAAATAAAAGAAAGGGTTGAAATTATCTTAGTTTGTATATATATATATCCGGTCGGGTTTTCAAAAACGGCTCTAACGATTTGGATAAAATTCACGGGTTAGGAGGGCTTTGTGTTGGACATTCGATCTGTCACGGTCCCATCTTCGGCTATGTTGTTTTTGATGGGTTTTTGTTAATTGAAATAATTATTCACAGGTGGTTGTCTCGATAAAAATGTTTATTTACATTTTTATTCAATTTCTTTTAATAATTAATTGATTTTTTAATTTTATATCCCACAATAAGATCATTATAATTATTATTATATATTAAAAGTTGGGGAATTTAATTGATTAAAAATCGAGTTTTAAATCCCACAAATATTAATTTGACAATTTAATTGATGAACTCAAAAATTGTTATTTAATTAAAAAAAAAATTATATATTTATTTATATACCTATATATACATAATCTGTGGGCCACTGAAGGCTAGAAATGCAAAAATTGGGTGCGTGGGTGGGGGTGGGGGTAGATGAGGGGGTGCAGGAGGAGGGTTGCAGTGGTGGGGGTGTCCGGGGGTGGTACGGGGTTTCGTTGGTGGGGGTGTAGGTGGGGTAGGGTGGGAGGGTTCAGGAGGTGGGGGTCCGAGGGAGGGTCGGGGATTAATATATAGCTATATTAACAGAGGCGAAAAGTTACCGAGCATCGCTCGGTGGCCAGGTACGATTATTTATATGGTTTATTTATTTTAGAAATGTGTTTAAATTAACTTTGTTTATTTAACTCATCCGTCAATAGTAAGCCTTTACTTAAATAGATGTATAAATTATCCACCTGGTCCCAAAACGAGGTGGAAGGGGATTTTTCAAAAAAATCAAAACTATTTTATCCTCAAGCTTGGTAAAAAAAAGGTTGAAATATATTCATGGGATACTTTTAAACTTACAAAGATTTGTAAATATGCGAAGAAAGTCTAAAATGAGAGAGAGAAATGTTGCAAATTAATTAAAATTATTTAAAAAAAAACTTAAAAAGCTCAAATTTGATAGGGAAAATCTGAGTTAATTCTCTAATAAAAATAAATAAATAAAATTGATTCCTCAACGGCCTTGGCATGTTCAAAGCACGATTTCTAAACGATCAGAGTTAAGCAGCAGATTTGATTTGTTCTATAAAGGGTGACCTTCTTCTGACTAAATATTTCAAGCCGTCCCATTCCTGATAGGGTTGTGAGCATCTGCATTTAACCGAAATTGATTGGGAAGGCTTCAAGCGAGCCAATTGGAGTTACGGTCTCTATCTTCGGCTTTTTTTAAGCTCGGCATATACTATATGTCAGAATAATTTTCTTTTCTAGAGCTAAGACCACTGCCCAAAATGCAAGATTGGCACTCGGGTTCGACTTCAGGGCTGGTGGCGAATTCTTCTGACATGAAAAACAAATATATCTACTAAAATATATTAATTTATATTATACATATTTGTTTGAGACCATAGTTTCGAAGGTTTGACCTGCTGTTTGAGTTGCTGTATGTTTGGAGAAACTATTGAACATGTAATCGTGTGATCATCTGTGTTGGCTGATAATGACTACCTAAACCGACATAGCAGTATGGCTAAAATTATTCACTCCAAGATTGCTAATAAATCCTAACTCCTAGATATTTTGCCGCCTTATTATAAAAACTTTCCTGAGCGTGTTTATGAGTCGAGTGACCCTTTGCTATACTGGGACCCGCCAAATACTCACATATAGGAGTGTGTAACATAACAGTCCATCCTTATTATTGAAAAACGAAGACATTGGCCCATAGATGGAGTCTCTCTGTCCCATAATCTTCGAAAAGTAGAAACAGAAAGCCCGAAAAAATCAAAATCTTGCTATCGAGGTCAAGCCACTCTGGAAACTTGAAAGTGTGGATCATCTTTTCATTGATTTCAATAATCTTAGCTGAAGGAATCTTAAGAAAATTAAAGGATAACATTACGGCCTTAGAACTTTTTTGCAGTATAATCTGCACAATGCAAAATGCAACTATACTACTAACCTGCCATCTTGTGAGAAAGTTCATATCGCTATAGAGTTGAGTGTGGGTCAGGGTGAATTCCCTCTCCGTGTCGACAGTCTAATCCAAACCCATCCAAGGGACTGGTAAAATTTTTCAGGCAGTAATGTTGAGAAAGTGCAATAAAATTAAATATAATAATTAATCAACACGGATTTATCTGCCCTGAATCGACCTTTCTGTTTTGGATAAATTATTTTTAATTTATATGACATTCTACATACATTTGCAGAGAAGAAACAGTGACAATTATCTGGGAGAGTGATCTTTTCTGCAACCAAATACGAAAAGCCCTTGCGACCTTTTTCCTAATCAAATTCCTCTCCACAAGCCAAGAATCCATAAACTCATTTATCTATTGGCAATCAAAACATTAAAATTCGTTTTCTTTTTATTTTTTCCCCACAATTACCTACTAATCAACCAATTTCAAGTTAATTACGCTCCGTTGATTTCGTCCATTGTCCTCGAGAGGGATCTCTTTAAAGAGTGATTATTCGGGCAAATTTAATTGCAAATCGCTGACGTTCGCAAAAAAAATCCTTTCGAATAGGCAATCCCATATTGCCTTTTCATTCACTGTAGCGATAAATATCGCAAATTCTTGATTATTTATTTATTTATTATTTTAGAACGAAATGCGTGTTTCCAAATGATTTGTCAATTTTCATCTGATTCAAGTTCCTTTTTTATTTTAACTTATCTGGGAAGCAAAAGAGGCTTGTAAATTTTTGTCGGCCATTGATTCTTTCCTCCTTTTCTTCACTTCCCTCAACTCTTCAAGTACTAAATAAACTTATCTTGATGCCATTTTTTAACACTGTAGTTTGAACTATCCACTATAGGTATATCCATACTCCTTTTTAATATAATTCAAATTAATTGCATTCGACCAAATATTCGAATTCGAGCTTCCACCATAAATTCACATTATAGTCATTGATTGATTGATTTGTGTAACGTCTTGAATATATAGAATTAAGTCAGGAGAGAGTCAAATAAATCAAAGCTGAAACATAAGATAGAAGAAACACAGCAAGGTTCCTCGTTAATTCAGGTGTTTATATAGATTTTGTTGTTACATCCAAAATAATCTTTGCTTCGGTTCTCTAAAAATCACCAAATTTAAGAATAAACTGGCCAAGTGCGAGTCGGACTCGCATACCAAAGGTTCCGTGTATCATAACTTCCAAAATACTGAGATATCAAATTCATTTTTATTTGTCGTTGATAAGGAGAGAAGGAAGGAATTCATCGATTTTTTTTCATATTTTTCAGTTAAGCCACTTCTGCTTGCCGTCTGGTACAAAAATCACCTAAAAATGAACATTTGAGGCCCTCTCACACTGTAATTTTTTTAAAAATTTAATCTCTAAAATAGTTTGTAATAAAAACCTAAGCATCGACACCTTTAAACTGAAGATATAATCATCTTTAATCTGATAATCCCATCAAAATCTACAACGTTTCGACACATAATTCTTGGATCACTTTCAACTGGTTTGATTGATTGATTAAAGAAACTTGAAAACAACCCTAGTAACGTTGCGGATTTCATTGAGATTATCTCATTAAAAATTTTAATTGAAACTTTTCTACTCGACCACCGAAGCTTCAGATTATTTCCATATTCGCTGTCTCTATCATGTATTTTTTATTGATCTTTAATTTATATAACTTTTACCCCGATTAATATTCTGTGAGATGAGTCATTTACGTTTGTTTGAAAACTTTTCGAAAGTTAAAGTTTTGGGTTTCTATTTTAGTTTTCATTCTATATTGACTCAAAGAACCTTGCCTTCTACTAACACGTTCTTTTTACATGCTTTATACATTACTAGCTTCATTTGTATGTATGTATTTATCTATCAATGTGACTTTTGTTCTGTTAAATTCCGCAAACTTTTCTCTATAAAAATAATTAAGACTAAAAAGTAAAAAAATAAATTATATTTTAAATAAGCTAACGTGTTCTGATGTAGCTATCCACATGACTTTACCATATAACCTGGCCCCTCACTTATATTTAATATTTAATAAAATTATTTTTAATCATGTAGAGGAGGGGGTTAGTTTTTCCATTTTTAGACTCCTGGGGGCCCACTGATTATGTATACAAAATTTGGTTGTGTTTGGTACAAGGGCCTAGATTTTCATTTTTTGACCCCCCCCCCTCCCCATTTTGGGCGGTTAGTTTTTGCATTTTTAGACTTCTGGGGTCCCACTGATATATATATATATATATATATACAAAATTTGGTTGAGTTTGCTCAAATGGCCTAGAATTTTAATTTTTAACCCCGCCCCCCTCCAACCCCCTTAATTTTGAGTCGATATACACCAAAATCTAATCAGCACATAATCTCAATGGACCAAAACTACTTGTGAAATTTGGTTTTGATATTCACACTAGTTTTTGAGCTAGCTCGTCTACAAAAATTTGGTAACGCACAGATTAACAGACAACCAACCAGACAACCAGACAGACTAACAGACATTTTGACAAAACAATTATTATCTCGAAAAATATAATTTTTTCGATGTCCACTTATTAGAGCTTTTTTGTAGACCGAAATGCCATGGTTTCTTTCAATTTTTTTAATCAAAATAGTTTCAGCCGTTTTTGAGATATTTCGAAAAAAAGAAGGAAAAAAACCACTTTTTTCATGCACGATTACAATACTTCACCATACCCTGTATGATAAAGTAAAAAACTAAAAAACACGCTTCTAAAAAGTACAAAATAATGTAATACTTAATCCAAAAGCGTGGGGCACTTTGTCGAAATTAATTAAAAGTTTCTGCGCCCGAAGGCACCCCTGGAGCAGCTAGTATATATCTATATATAAATTCATTTAATGAAGTAAAGTAAAGAAAAATTTTAAAATTTTTGAAATTTTTTAAAATTTAAAATATAAAATACTATATAGGTTTCACAAAAATAAAAGATAAGGTGATTGTTTAGCACGACTATATATATATTATATTTCGGGGTATAAGCCCGTCTTCAGGAGTTGACAGATGAAACTGAATATAAAAATACAAAAAAATGATTTAGAAGTAAATTTCTAAATTTTAACAATAAGGGAAGGGAAAGATAAGGTCAGAGGGGGAAGGGTTGAAGTACAAACAAGATTTTTGTTTATTTAAATTTAATTTTAGGAAAGGGTGTTGGAAGCTTGGAAAGTACTGGCGTTTATGAATAGAAATGAATGAATGGTATGTGTAGGTGCTATTGTTTGGATGTCTATTATTAGTTGTTTCTTAATGTCAAGTTGGTTATCAAGTATATTTTTAACCGACTTCAAAAAAGGAGGAGGTTCTCTATTCGACTGAATTTTTTTTTTTTTTTTGTGCCTATGTTAACTCATATCTCCGCCAATTGTCAACCGATTTTGAAAAAAAAATTTGCATTGGGTCCAGTCTAGCTTCCGATTGGTCCCATTTTTTTTCGTTTTTTTTTTTTATATAGGTATTAGACCTTTTTTATTAGGTTTGTTTAGACCTAACCTCTTTGTTTCTTTGTTATGTATGAACCGATTTCAATGGTTCTTTTTTTATCCGAAAGGGGGTGTCTTAGGGATGGTGTCATATTAATTTGGTCAAGTTCTGATGATATGATCACTATTAATAACATCACTAAAAAGAGAAAAATAAAAATAATTTTTAAGAAAAAATAAAAACCGACTTCAAAAAATTAAATGGCTTTTAAATTTTAAAGTTTCAAAAAAAAACAAAAAAATTCAAAATTTTCTTTACTTTATTTAAAATGTTATACCAAGAACCCACACCATTCTCCCTTAACAAACATTTAATTAAGCATATAACAAGGTTATTGATTTCCTCTTAAAAATATTCTATTGTTTATAATTGTGAAGTTTATATGTGTTTTTTGAAAATGTTGATTTAAAAAAGCTGAGACGGGAAAAAGTGAAAGCTATATGCTAAACACTTCATTAATTTATTTACGCCACTGCACTTCGCGTTTTATCAAAAGAAAAGTGTTGGCTGAAACCATCTAAATGTAAAATGAGAACGATTGAATGAGTCCACAAACAATTGAAAACGACTTCAGAATGAAGTGTCAAAACGTCGTAACTTCTAATGGGAACATCTCATTCAAAATCTTCAGACTAAGTGGTTTTAGCCGAAGCTTCTCTTTTGATAAACAACTTAACTACCGAAGAATTTTTTAAAATTTATGCTTCATATTAAATTGTCGCGTTATGAATTGATTTATTGTTGCATTTCTACTGCAAAGGGTGCTTATATTGTTTTGGACTGTAATTAATTTCGTCCCCGTGAAGTCTTCGGACTTTCCCCGGCTGCCGAATCCTTCAACTGGAGGTGTAAAACGTGAAATGGAATGGCTTAAGGGCCGGCCTATAATTAAAGCATGAGTGTTCGCTAGCTTGTCAGATGGTCGGTCATTAATTGTTTTTGAAAACGATCCCATAATAAATCCACACTTTGGGTGTTTCACCCTCGCCGCAGCTCTTCGGGCCATTTTGGCAAATCCCGAATATCTCTGTTGACTCGCTGAGCGCATTCTTTTGTGTTTTGTAGATGTGTACAATGGATTGGTATTAGGGTCGTTTGGGGCCCTTCTCGGCCGATAAGGTCGCCGGGACGAGAAGGGCTCAAGGGAGGGTGGGACAATGGCCAATAACATTTCCAGCCAAATGCCAAACGAAGAAAGTAGCTAGCAGTTGTTGGCCGCAGCAGGCTGCTCGGATGCGCCCCACAAAATGTGCGCCCCATCCAAATACGCGCCCCAATTAAGTCATCGCTTCTGCTCCTTTTGCCTTTTGCATCTCCATAAAACATAGCTCGCTCTTTCTTTGGTGTTCAGTTCACTTGGGGATGCGTGCGTCTCTATATCATTTGGACACATCAATGAATATTATTCGAAAGCTCTCGGAGCTATTCGCCTGACGGAAAAACACCTTTTTCGTTATCTTTGATTATAATCGAGGGGTGAACCGCGATTGGAATTAGGTGTACACCGTCTTTGGAATTACTTTGGAATTCATTAGATAATCTATTGTCATCTATTGTCTTCTACTTAGAAATGAAGGGAAGTGGAAGTAGGTGTACACGATTTTAGGTCGCGGTTCACCCCTCGATTATAATACTTAGTACCTTGCGATACATTAATATTATTTTTAATTTTAAATTCAGATAAAAAGGTCTATTTTTATTTGCAGATAGAATTAAATTTACTTTTTTGCAAACGTTTTGACCAGCCATGGATATCATCAAGCCATCGCTGGCACAAAGTTTTGAACTAATTGTCATTAAAAATAATATTAACGTTCTTTCGGTGTCCCTTTTAAACTCTGAAGAAGGTGGGATGATCTTTCGAATTATCGTTTTTTTTTTGGGGGGGGGGGGATCTCTAGCTCCAGAATTTCCGGATCAGAAATGCAAAAAATATATTTTTTGAATGATTTTATTGATATTTTAATGTTGAGATGAAGGAATAAACCATTTAACAGTTTGTTTGTTTTTCAATTACACTTAATTTATTTATTTTGTTATTATAAAACCAACAAAGTTCATTGCAAATATTATTATATATTATAATTAAGAAAATTAGATGGTTATTTAAATTAAAAAATAAATTTTAATTAAATTTATTAGTAGGACAGATCTAACTCTATCAGGGTTATTTAGATCAGCGTTTTTAAAACAGTGGGTCGCGGCCCTCAAGGGGATCACCTAACTTATTGTCGGGCTTTTGAAAAAAAATTGGCAACAGTAAAACACCTAATATTACAATATAATATAGAACGTATAATAATAAAAAAGAACACCGAATAATAAAAAAATAGATTCAGTCGAAAGCATAATTTGAACATTGAAATTATTGGATAAAAAATGTTTCACCAAGTACCAACACCAAATTCCTTAAAATATATTAGAACATTGCGTTGTAGTAGGGGACACCAAGAGGGTATTTTGGGATTTACTCATTCACGGCAGGTTAACATATGGGGGATACCGATGGGTGAACCGCTATTGGAATTAGGTGTACACTCTCTTTGGAATTACTTTGGAATTACTTTGGAATTCATTAGAAAATCTAATGTCATCTATTGTTTATTACTTAGAAATGAAAGTGGAAGTGGAAGTAGGTGTACACGATTTTAGATCGCGCTTCACCACTCGGGGATACCTTGCACCCTGTTGAGTACCTCCACCATATATAAGTCTTCTATATAGGGCAGCTGTGTAGAATCAGAAGCCGATCAGAATAGTAAAAAAAATTGATAGTTCGAAATACTCGAGCGCGTCAGATTGAGGTATGATGGCTTAATTACATGCTGAAAAGTGTACATTTCAATAATCTGACGATTTGAACGTGACGTAAGGGAGTGGAGGGGTCACAAACTTGCACAAAAAAAACCGTCACCTCGACTGTTGACCTCTCCAAAATGTGGTGGATTTTTATGCCCCACCCTGAATTTTTTTCATTTGTTAATTTTTTCATTTTTACTTTTACTTTCATTATTTTACTTTTACTGGGGGCACTCCTTCGACTATCATATGCAAAATTTATGAAAGTGTATTGAGCCTTGAAAAAGTTTTCACTTTTTCCTCCAATTTTTTTTATAAAAGAATTCTATTTATTTATTTACCAATTATTGTTTTTATCTCTAAATTAACTTTCCTACGCATTGGTATAATAATAAAATCCATGATTTTATTTTAATTATCAATTAGTATCAATATTTGAAAAATGATTACTATAGAGTAAAAAAAAAAAAAAATTGAAATATTTTCCCTCAATTGTTGCCGGGCTGGCTCCCTTTTTATTTTTATTATCTAATGGCATAGGATTGAAATTATTTTCTTGTATCGTGGTAGAAACTCATTTGCAACAAATCCATTATTTACTTAGATAGATATTTTGTCATTCCATTTCACACGTAAATGAATTTATCAAATATACATCGAGAGTTTCATACTGTTATCAAAGATAAATAATATTCCCAAGCGAGTGACAGAGAAAAAAAAGAACACATTTCTTTAATTGAAAATTGAACAAATATTCTCGTGCGATCTCATTCCATTCTAATTATAGCACTAAAATTATATCCAAAATGTGGCTATTGCAGAAATGAGCAAAGTCATTCGCTACAACTTTTGATTAAAACATACCCAAGGGGGGCTAATTCTTACCCCTCCATCAAGCTTACACTATTTTGTAAATGTAAATCCACGAAGATCTAATACGTAATATAAAATTGGAGGAAATGTGAAAATAGTTAAGACTAAGTGCCCTGTCCACAAATTTTAGTGATTTATATTTATCATAGCTCCCCATATGAAAATTCACTTTTTTTCTGACTGCATTTTTGAACCCAAGAACGTTGAAATATCCACTCTTTTTAACCGAATTCAAAAAAGGAGGAGGTTCTCTATTCGATTGAATTCTTTTTTTTTTTTTTTTTTTTTTTTTGTGCCTATGTTACCTCATATCTCCGCCAATTGTCAACCGATTTTGAAAATTTTTTTTGCATTGGGTCCAGTCTAGCTTCCGATTGGTCCCATTTTTTTTTAGATTTTTTTTTCATAGGTATTAGACCTTTTTATTAGGTTTGTTTAGGTTTGTTTAGATCCTAACCTCTCTTGTTTATGAACCGATTTCGATGGTTCTTTTTTTATCCGAAAGGGGGTGTCTTAGGGATGGTGTCATATTAATTTGGTCAAGTTCTGATGATATAATCACTATTAATAACATCACTAAAAAGAGAAAAATAAAAAAAATTTTTAAGAAAAAATAAAAAACCTGACTTCAAAAATTAAGTGCAACAAACTATAAAGGTACACTAAAAGGTAAAAATCACCATAGTCTTATTTAGTTGCAACTAAACGACGAAATATTAACACGAAATTACTTTTTGAAGTTGGTGCCAAACATATACCTTTTATGAATCGCACTCGACGGATCTTACTTTTAGTACGCTCTGGCGGGTACGCTCGCTTATAGGTATAGCTTGTTTGGCACCGACTTCTAAAAAGTATTTTCGTGTTAATATTTCGTCGTTTAGTTGTAACTAAATAAGATAATAATTATTTTGATACCTTTTAGTGTATTTTTATATTTGTTGCACTTAATTTTTTGAAGTCGGTTTTTATTTTTTCTTTAAAAATTTTTATCACATACAATGTTTCTGGTTTCCTTTGGTTACAACAGCGTTTCTGAAACTTTTTTGATGTGGGGACCACATTTATAATTCAGTACAGCTCTGCGGACCACCTTACTCTTGTTCTCTTCAACAGAACATACCTATATCATTTTTTTAGCATATTTCATAGGGAGATAAAGTGAAAGTCGATTGCCATGGGTAATTTCTAAACTCTGATATTTCCAGCTATACACTTCATTTCACTTTTATTTTTTCTTCTGTCTTTTTTGAAGGACCACAGAGGCAGACCTCGAAGACAACTTGTGGTCTGCGGACCATTGTCTGAGAAACGCTGGGTCAGGAATTCTAACCCTCTCAGTGGAACTTTTGAATAATATAATCATTTACGAAAGAACCCCCCCCCCCTCCTCCTCCTCTTCAATTTGGACTCATCATATCTCATTTTAAATATCGGGGACTCATCTAGTTTAAATAGCTTTCTAGAATTTTTATTTTAAAATATGTTAACATTTTAAATTAATTTTAAATCCCCATCTTTTGTGTCACTATCGATTACACAGAGTGAAAGCTTTTCATGTGATAGTATACGGCACGTATACGAAATTTTGTTCAATTCGATCAAAAGGTTTAGGACTTATATTAATATGTTGCTTTTATTTTTTTAACCCCCCCCCCCCCCCAATTTTGGCCTCCAAAAGAAATAATGACCTTTTTATTATAGGATCCTTTTATAGTAAATTACATTTTTCTTGTTTTTAGGTAGATTTCGAAGAAATATAGGTATCTATTGCGCTCACTCTCATGGTGCGATTTCCGGAAAATTTCATCATAGTTTTTCCGATCATGGCCCCTAGACCCCAAAACCACCCTCTATTCAAAAGTTTATATATATATATATATATACTAGGTTTGGCGGTTAATAATGTCCTTTTTTTCTAACAGATGGCATTTCGGTATTTTTCCACCAAACTCATCCAAATATTTTTTTGGTTTTATAGTGTTAGTAATCACCTTTCAAACGGCATATAACATGTCAACATTAGGTTCATTTGTGTATGAGATATTGGCTTGTAAACATGGCGGATTTTGTGCCGAAAAAAGAGCATTTGCGGGAGGTGATGTTGCACTATTTTTTAATGAAGAAATCGGCTGCCCTACCACACCCGCCCTACTCTCCAGACCTCGCTTCATCGGATTACCACCTCTTTAGGTCAATGGCACACGGATTGGCTGACCAGCACTTCGCTAATTACGAAGAAGTGGCAAAATGGCTCGAATCTTGGCTCGCCTCGAAAGGGGAGAAATTCTACTGGGAGGGGATACACAATTTGCCGGATCGTTGGTCAAAATGTGTAGAATCCGATGGTGCATACTTTGAATAAACCAGTTTGGCCAGTGCTGAAAAAATTTGTGTTTTCCTCATGCCGAAAAAGGACATTATTAACCGCCACACCATATGTGTGTGGTTATATGGGGGGTATGTACCGCAATTTTGTGGGTGCGCTGCAGGCCGTAACGTTCAACCGATTGCAATAAAATTTGGAACAAAATTTAGTCTTGATGTAAACAAGAACTGATTAGTTTTTGGTGAGTTCAGCCCCAAGGGGGTGGAAATGGTGGGGGGGTTGAAATCTTAAAAAATTCATAACAACGTTATTATGAATGATACCATTTTGGCTGCAAATGCCTAATATTTTACTAATAAAGCTCTACAAAGTGTGTCTGAAAAGTATTTGATAGGAGTAGTCTAAGGGGGGTAGAGTCCCTTCGAAATATACCAGTTCCTAAGCCCTGTCGAAGGAATTTTTTATTTTAACTCTCCCCCCCCCCTCCCTTAATTTTTAGTTCGATTTCAACCAAAATCTACTCAGCTCTTAATCTCTCTACAACAAAACTATATGTGAAATTTCGTTTTGATATTCTTTCTGATTTTTGAGCTATAGCGTACACAAAATTTGGCAACGCACAGACTAACTAACGTACTAACAGCTATTTTCACAAAATAATTAATATCTCGTAAAATTTTACTTAATTTATTATTATTAAAAAATGTTTCACCTTGAACAAACACCTATCTATCTAAGTTATAAATATAGTATCTAAATCTATTGAAATCAAGCAGAGGACATTCATTTTGATTTGCTCTACAAGATCAACTCTATTACTCTCGTGAAAAAAAAATTTAAAATATATTTAAATAATGAAAAACCAGGTTTGAGGTTTAAAAAACAGTTTCTCAATAAATATTTTAACAAATTTATTGTCGAAGGAGACAATAAAAGAGTGTGTCTTCTGCTGGAATTATAAATTTTATTTATTTATAACGAGACTATAGTTTCGAGGGCTTTGCCCTCTTCATCAGTCTATTACAATGTATTCACAGGAATTAATTTAATAGGAATTAATAAAATTAATTCCTGTGAATACACAGGAATTAATTTAATAGGAATTAATAAAATTAATTCCTGTGAATACATTGTAATAGACTGATGAAGAGGGCAAGCCCTCGAAACTATAGTCTCGTTATAAATAAATAAAAATTTATAATTCCAGCAGAAGACACATTTTTATTGTCTCCTCAATATATAAAAATTCTGCTACTCTCGGCAAAAACTTTCAATTTAAATTTATTGTCATTAATTAAATTTTGATTTTCAATTTAAATAAAAATTTAATGCACTGATGAAGACAAAAAATTTGCTTCAATGTGTGAATAGCTGATAGAATTTTTTATTAAATTGAAAGTTTCTTTTTGCCGAGAGTAGCAGAATTTTTAATTTATTGAAGCAGACAATAAATAAAAGAGTGTCTTCTGCTGGAATGATAAATTTTTAATTTATTTATAACGAGGCTATAGTTTCAAGAGCTTTGCCCTTTTCATCAGTCTATTACAATTGATTCACAGGAATTAATGTAACATATGTAAGTGAGATTTACACGTAGTCTGGGCCAATTGTGATTTTCCATTTATACTTGTTTCATTTTTTGTCAGTAGGTGACGATATTAGGGTTTTATTTGTGCGACTTTCCAAAAGTTCGATTTTCCGATTTAAGAATCTTTCCGGTGAGTTATTGTATGATTTTAACGATTCGAAGATACTAATTTTTAGGGGATCATGTGCTGACCTAATTAATTTAATATTTGATTTGTCTGGAAAACAATGTTTCTCAGAAATTAAATGGTTTGCAATTGCGCTATGACCTGAACCTCCTTTAAAAATTATTTTGTGTTCCGAAATCCGTGTGTTTAGATTTCACCGAGGGGTGAACCGCGACCTAAAATAGTGTACACCTACTTCCACTTACACTTTCATTTCCAAGTAGAAGACAATAGATGACAATAGATTATCTAATGAATTCCAAAGTAATTCCAAATAATTCCAAAGACGGCGTACACCTAATTCCAATCGCGGTTCACCCCTTGGATTTCGCTCTGTTTTTCCTATATATGTCGAATTACATTCTCCAAATGTTATAGAATAGACCCTTTTTTTGCCTTTTTTTCAATTTTCTATTGACTATATTATATGACGTTTCGACTTCGTTAATAAGTATGGAAAGATGTCTGAAAATTCAATCATACAACATGTTAACACAAATACTTGGTGCTCAATCAAATAGTCATAAGTCTCTGTTGAGATTATCTTGTTTATCTCTAGGATACCTATGTGGGCGATTGAGCCATCAGCTGACATTTTTGCATTCTGCCCTTGAATCGATCACCGCCATTTTTACTTTCACACATATATTCTATTAACTAAGTACATTTATGATAAAATGTTGAAAAGTATTGTAATATTATTATTGTTGCTATCACTCAAATGGGAACCGAGTTATAATCACCTATCAATAACTATTCAATACTCTGAAGAAGGAGAGAAAAATTCTCCTAAACGTCGGAATTTGAATAAAATTTAAATAATTTATGGACTGCCTTTCATTATAACCTACTTATTTCTCTTACTAGTCCGTCTTTCTAAGAAAATAAATAAAATTCATCTATTCTATATTATGCAATGATACAGGATATAATGTGAAGTATCGCATTCGCCTGCCGGGGTCCTCACTCTTTGAGACCTTCTATCTCAGAGATTTTATTTATTTATTTATTTAATTGTATCTATAGGGCCGTTAGCCCCTTTATCGTACAATATATACATCGAAATATTACAAAAATTAAATAATACATTATTTTTATTAGCGTAACATAAAACATTCAAATAAAGTAACTTAGAATAATAGCAAACAATATTACACTGCTAGGCTAAATGCCGGCGGAGTTCTGCCTCAAAACGTTCAGGGCGCACTATCCTCCTCAATTCAACCGTTTCAAAAGTTAATTTCACTTTGTGACTTCTAGGTGGATGCCTTTAATAGTTTAAACCGGATTTGGAACATAAAACAGGATATTGTGGTCCCCAGAGGCCAAAAAGTGACCAAATAAAATTTAAAACTTAAATAAGTTATCTGCTCGAAATATCATAGCAAGGTCTTTGCTTAAGTCGGCTAACCAAGATCTCTTTCTTTACTTCTAGTGTTTTAAGTATTTTCCTCTTTTTCTCAAAAACAGTTATAACAATTTTTTTTTTAATTATTGATATTTAATATTATCAAGAATCACATCGTCTTTGATGTCTATAATTTTTTAAAGAAACAGTATGACTATTGAGAAGATGTTATAAGGAAATCACAAGAGGTTGTCATCTACTAAATCAGAGATAGAGTATATTGTTTTTAATTACATGTGAGAAAGATTGTTTTTAATTTGAGATAAGGTATGTACTTTTGCATGAAAAAATAGAAAGATCATGAGATTATTGCCTTTTTTTTTAATTTGCGTATTTCAAAAACAAAATTCACCGAAATAATTTTTTTTTAACTTTCAAAGTGGAGAAATTATTTTTATGATTACTTGGTCTAGTTTTTTGACTTTTATTTTCTCCTGGGAAATTGGTTCTTGTTTTTTCATTGTTTTTTTTTTTTTTTTTTTTAAACTAGCTGCAAGGCCCGCTTTCGGCGGCCCTTTTGCTAGGGAAGGACCACGCCCCCTGGACCCCCAACCCACGAACCCCACAACAAAAGTTGTCAGAAATAACATCCCCTACAACTTTGCTCATAATAAAATCTGCCGTATGGTTCATAGTTTAGGAGTTATTTGATAATTTTCATTCGTGCGCCCTCCCCCCAACCCCCTTTTGTGGTCAAAATATCAAAACGTTATATAGCTATAAACGTAAGTTAGAAGACATCTGATCCAAATATGAAATTTCATAATAATCCCTTTAGCCGTTTTTACGTGAATCGTGAGCAACTTTTCACGGAAACCAGGGAAATAGACAGACAAAGAGACAGGAATTTTGTTGAGGGTTTTTTCGTTCATAACTTTGCTTGAAACATGTGCAACCAAAATTTGGCGCGATTTGGAGCAATGTACAGACAAAACCCTAATTTTATATACTTATATATAGATAAATATAACAAATATCTTTATGCAATTTACTTGTAATTTATTGAAAGAGACCTCTCGGCAACAATTTGCCATCTTTAATTTTTGGATCATCTCAAACACTATTATAAGTAAATGGTTTGATTAATCATTTTTTGCACATAAAAGCAAATAAATTTATTTTGAATTTATTATACTTTTAATATTGCTTTTTATTATTAGTTTGTTATTATGGGGTAAGCGAAAATCATGGTGTACACTAAATACGCTGCGATATTTTTGTTTTGTTTTTGCTTTCAAAATGATTTGGACAACGTAACAAGTCAACATCACACATTGTTTTAAACGGTCACTCTCATTTTGCTTAACCTCTGAGATCTAATTGATTCGAGTGCTTTCAATATGCTAAGGACGTTGGCCTATTACACAATATCCATGTTAATATGCTGTATCTCGGCTAGATTTAGCATATTGATCTCGTAAGTTAATCGAATCAACTTTGGCAGGTTCTTGGGTGGGTAACCATCTAGAAACACTCTCTGCTATCGGTTAATTACAGACATTTCAATCCCAATCATGTTGTTCGCATACTGGAATTAATCGATGCTGCCTAAAGGAGATACTGAAATTAGTAATCATCTATTCCTCTTGCAATAACACTTAAGGGTATAATAGATATACCATATATAAGTAGTTGGCCAATAATAATCTCCCTTTCGGAAGCTCACGTTTAGAGAGTACTTGAAATCCCAAGTTATCTCTAGTATGTTTTCTTCGTCTATATCTACGTTAATTTCTCTTTGATAATTCTATATATTTTGTGAGTAATCATGGCTATGTAGTAAAAAATAACTTTTTTATTCCAAAATATAATCAAATTTTAGTATGATCTTGGATCAAGTATAACAGCCTGTGTGTCTGAAATCTGAATTTATAAAATCTATAGATATATTCGATTTCAAAAAACTAATAATATTGTCTTTATTTAATTGAACTGGAAAGTAAAACCCCAATTTAACTTTTGAAACTATACTGAAAATCTATAATATTTCTATTCATATATGATTTTATAATAAGGTCAAAAGTAAACCTTTTCCAAGACTCGGTACAATTTTCGTAAATTTTTGTGATTTAACAATTTTGTGTCAGCGATCGGCTGAAGTTAGAAACTTGGCACAGATGTGCAGTTTGTTAATATAAAAACTTATGTGCCATAGTTCAGCTTATCATCTCGATCCGTTTGATAACCCCTCATATAGCAATTCGATTAATTTTGATTTTATGTATTTTAAAAGTTATGAAAACACAAACATATTAGAGAGAATAGAATTTCGACGATCTTCTTGGATTATCGTAGGTATAACAATCTACACATGCACCCATAGATAGAAAAAAATCATACGTAAAGTGATTTTTCTCCATGTTTCAGACATTTTTAAACTTGAATAAGCAAAAAATAAATAGACAGAGTGATCCAAATGATTGTTAAGTCGCCTCTTCGGTAGGTATGATATCTATCTCTTGAATAGTTTCAGATTAAACTATCTTGGTTAGGTATTTTAGATGAAGAATTTTCTATCAGCATACACATAACGTATATCTTCAACTGGCATTTACACTAATTTAGCATCTTCTTTGTGGTCCCTCGTATATCGGCAACTGAATTGGTAAAGCCTCTGTGACGAACTGACCACTCATTCGTTTGTTCGAATTCTTTCTGCATTTCTAGTATAAAACTTTGATTGTATTCAAATCGAACTAAAATCTTTCAAGAAGCTTTTCCCGACTTCTCGATCCTTACCCTCCCCTTTCCGGTCATTTCCGGGGCCTATTGTATTTTATTTAAATTTCCACATTTCCGTTTTCTTTTAATCATTTAAGGGTCATCACTTATTATTGTCACTCGATTGATTTATTAATAAAAATCGAAATAATAAAAATAAAACTAGTATATAATAATAATCAATACGAAAAAACAATTAGATTTTGTTGAAGTTATTTACATCGAATAATTATAGAGTAGATTAACATTTGAGCTGATTCCTTGGGAGTTTGTTTATAACTATACTATTTAATTCTTTTGGAAAATGATTTGTTTTAGATTCAGGAATTTTTTCTGTTCAGTCAAGTTACATCTAACTTAGATGAATCATTGCAGAATGGGAATGGTGACCTTTTGTTCCGATATTTAGAATTGCATTTAAAATGAACTAGTCAAAATGATGTCAGTCTACCTCATGGAACCCCTCAGAAATCCTTGGAAACGTCTCCAGAATTAGGTGTCGAAACGTTGTTCATTCTGATGAATCTCGGTGGTTTTAGCTGAAACTTCCATTTTGATATCAATTTAATCACCGAAACCTGAAATCTTTATGAATATAAAGTGTACTTGAAATAAATTTGTCATCTTCTAAACAATAGCAAGTTTTTACTCAAGTCAGCTTTCACCCTAAGCACAGCTAAAATTTTCATGCAACTGCTTTTTTGAACAACAATAAGTTTTCTACTTATCCTTGTCTATTTTCCAAAAACATTACGAATTCACACAAACAAACAAACAAACTTATTATTGGTTGTTCTATATAAGTTGACTAGTGATTTGTTTACAAAATAAATTCTAAATTGAAACGTGGATGTATTCTAGTATTTGCAGCCGCTCTTGCATATAGTATAAATAAGGCTTTAATTCTGGAGACAATTTCCTAAGGTCCGATTGACGATTCAGAAAATTTGGCTAAATTAGAATATTAATTACTACTTAATGGGATTATATTTTGACCTTTATTTATAAAGTCATTTACTTGTTACAGTAATAATTATAAACAAATAAAATAAACAAATAAATTATTTTTTGTTGTTCTGTAAAAGTTTACTATATCATATTGTTGAGTGGAGACTAGCAAGCTTTTAGAAACATCTAGGGTTGGTCTAGGGAAACTAATTCTAATCAGCAACTTGCATGAATTTTAGCCTACCAAACATGGAGATTTCCTTGGATAATATAATTCATGCTTAAGGAAAGATTGTTTTTAGTTCGGAATATTTATAACCATCGTTTACTACACCTATCGATTCCCCTAGGCTAAATATTATATTTATAACCCTGTAATAGTACACAGAGTTGGAGTCGCAGCTATCCATTAATCTCCCTGTCCCCTTCCGCGACATCCCCGGACAGATGCTTCTAGCAATTGGACTTTCTTTTGACGCTTCATGAGTTATTTTCTCCGGCTGGAAATGCCTGTTTTCCCAACTAGCGATGTCAATTGAATTTTTTTCCCCTTGCTCTTTCGCATTGGCATGCTCTCTCACTACCCCAATCGTCTTCTATATAATTTAGCCTAGCGCCTCCTCATTTCTTGCTGGCGGACGTGATTCCGCCGTTTTCTTGGCGTTGTTTTGATTTAATTCTTGCCGGAACTAGTCGAATATAAATTTCGGTGAATAATAGTGTAATTTCCCGGGCTAGCTCCGACGGGGTTAAATAAAAAGTGCGATCAAACGATAGTTGGAGGAGGAGAGCAGGGTCTCGAAGGAGGCGTCCATTAGCCGCCTGAGCACCGAATGGCGTGAGCCTTGCTCAATTAACGAGCTTTTTTTTCCAGAAAAGCAACGCTTTTCATCGGCCAGATTGTGTTTCGAGGGGCCGACCCCTTCATAATACAAATGGAAAACATAAAAAGGAAACGCTTAATATATTCACTCTCCTGACTGACTGGGGTTGCTGAATCAAGCCACCAGCGCAGCGCTAAAAACAGCAATCATCGAGAAACCCTCTGCAGATCGAGATGGACCAAATAGATTCACGGGTTACTGCCGCCTCAAGCACTTGCCAATTTTTTCTAAAAATATAAAATAAATGTTTAGTATTCCGACGGCCTTGGTATAGATCTAAAAAGTTAAGCCTCCTCAATTGTTCAAAATATATTGAGTTTAAAAATTAATTTTTAGGGTTCTGTTCAAAAGTAAAACAATTACTGTCGATGCATGTCTACCTCTTACATCTTGTAACTCGTAAACTAAATAAAAATTATCATATGTAATCATTTTACGCGATTTCAGAAATAATTTAGACGAATGCTTATTTTGTGGAGGGTAAAATTTTTTTATGGTCGAAAATAAAATAAATTTGTTTGTCATAAGATTTGAGGTATACCTATAAAAAGCATTTTAAGTAGAATTGAAAATTATTTTTAAATCTAATTCACTTAAAAATTACGGTGGGATAGAGACATTTTTAGATGATGTTTTTATCTCTCGGTGTTCAGAAAAGGTTTAACTCGATAACTTTTTGCTTCAGTTAAAAACTATATATTAATATTATTTTTAATTTAAAATTCTGATAAAAAGGTCAATTATTATTTGGATTCAGAATTGAATAAAAAAAATGTGTGTGTGAATCCATGCCCGACAAAAGTGAAACCTTTTTTTTCTATTGATATATTTACTTTCTAATGGGTGGAGGTCTACAAATTAACATATAATCCTCCACCCGGATTCGTGGGGTTTGGAGGGTGATGAGAGAGTTAGGGAAAGAGGAGAGAGTACAGAAGATATGTATAGGGTTTATATATACAAGAATTGCTCTTTTAATATAATAAGATAAGATTTATATCTTAACTACTTTAGAAGATATAAGGTACAGAACATTTAGTAATGTCTAAAACGTAAGTAAAACTAATTTTAAAGCATTTTTTGTCTATATATGTCTGTCTCTCTGTTTGTGTAAGTTTCTATATCAATTTCTATACCTGTGATAAATATTGGTCATTTTATTTGATCATGGAATACAATTAGCAGTAAATGTCATTTATTAAAATTATGCATAGATTTGTTTTTAAAATTTAAAAAGAACAGATAATGCATTACTTTATTCGCACTTATTACACCCGTCCGATCCGTCCCATGTCGTGCTAGTTGCATTCTAAATAATTGATTGGCAAAGCCTAAAGGAAGAATTTGTGAGAGAGACTAGAAAAACAATTCACGTACCTTTTTATTAGAACTTAATGCAAAATCCCAGCAAGGTTTACAGCAGCTTTTTCTAAATCTGTGTTAATACCTAGGCATTTTCAAAACACTGGTTTTCAAAGAACCACCTAAGCTAGGAAACACGTGGCATGGTTTGTCTACAGGTATTGTGCTATTGGCATTTTTACAGCCTTCCCTATCCCAACCGTGTTAAGTGAATACGCCTACCTGTTGTGAAGGCTAAAGGATGATGAGAAATGGATTATCCTCAATCTATCAATAGCACATGAGAACAACTCCAGAAATAGAACTCGAAACGTCCTGCGTTCGCATGAGATTTTGTCATTCAAAATGTGCAATCTAGTTAATGTTCGCCTAAACATTTCTTTCGATAAACACTTCAACCACCAAAGCATCAAATCTGCAATGGGACACTAACTTCTTTAGAAACGCATCTCCTATACTCTCTGAGAGTATAATGATTGCCTTTCCAGTATAGGCGTAAGTAATTAATATATTTGTGGATCGTGTTAATTTTTAAGTCTTCAAACGGAAATGATTTTATGACACAAAGATTACCATTTTATAAAAAATCGAAAATTCCTAAAAATAAAGTATTTATATTCATCGACAAACGACTAGACAGTAGTGGTCGTAAAAATTGCTTTTCCACAAAGTAGGTCAGAACATTGCCAGAAGAGGCATAAGTTAACGAAAGTATTTTGTATAGCTTCTCCTATAAAAAAAAGTTTTGAAGAGCAAAATTCTCCCAGTTTGAGTATTCACAATAAGAATGCCATCTCATCCCTTCCGATGGCTGTTGATGTTTTCCAAACAATTTCAAATCAAGGATGTATTCGAAATCCTCGGCCCCAAACCCTTGACACTCGCATTCTTTTGAATCAGTTCATTTGGCCACTTATTGTCTTATTTTTTCTTCAGTCACCGCGGCACCCATTATTTGCTTCATTAATAATCTATACATCATCTAATTTCCGAATCGCTTTACCCGGGGAGCCACTAAAAATAAAAGATAGCCTACCGTTAGATTAACACTCAGGATATCCCGTCCTAAGTCGCTAATCTTCTTTCAATAATCGACCGAATTCCCTTTCGACTGAACTATCGTCCTTTAAATGGAGACCTTGGAAAATCCGGGAACAGGAAACTAAACTATTCTTCTTCGGTTAAAGAATAATAAATTGGTAATTAAATAAACAACCGGACTTAGTGGTTATTAATCAATCAATAGCATAGGTATATAACTATAATATATATCCGGCTTACTTTAATGATTGTTGGATAACCAAAATGTAAATTCATTTTCTTTCAAAACAAAAATTTATTATTCATTTTCTCAAGAGGCCTTCTTTGTTTCCGTCCTTCGCCATAAAATTTAATAAAAATGGTTATTTAGTCACCGGAGAGCAAAAACAAGCTAGGTATCCTGTAAATTGTATTCCGCCTCACTTCCCTTCTTTTTTTGACATTCAGAGTAGGGATGAAAGTTCCTGGATTCTCTGTTTAGTCTTCGTTATTTCGAAATTTCTTTTGATAGAGAGATTTTATTCTTCAGGGTCAGATAAATAATTTTTTAAAGTTCACTGCCCATGAGAGTGCGAATTACGGTGGGATCACCCTAGTGTGAAAACTTTTCTCCTTTCTGGTCAAAGGAAAAATTTGTCCCTAGGGGGAATGAGCATACTTATTAAAACCCTTTAAATTTTGAAATGAAACTTCTGTCTTTGAATATCACCCTAAGAAATATTTAAATAATTCACATACTGCCACCCATTGTGTAAATAATTAAAATATTACGCGGTTCGTCCAAGGGGGGGGGGATAAGTACTCGATTCTGCCTTCCTGGCGGCTATTTGTTATTGAAAGACTCGAAACAAATTTAATTGTGTTTAAAAATTACGAAGAAACGTAAAGAAAAATATATATATGAGAGATCATAAATATATGTACATATATACCTATGGTATAATTTATTTGTAAGAGTTTTTAAGGTTTGACCTTCATCATCAGTTTTTTAATTATAAATATTTTATCTGTTATTTCTCATGGGCTCAATTTCCCGATTGGATATAGATAAATTGTTTTGTTGATATAGCAAGTTTTCCACATAAATGATCGATCGTTTGGCAAGAGGGTTGTATTTACCCCCTCAATAACTAGGATTTAGTGGATGACACTTTCTCGTGATTTCTTTAGAGATTATTTTTTTAATTAATTCATGAATTTGAAATTTATTATTATATATTTTGACCCCGAATCCTTCATTTCCTTAATTAAAAACATGATTTACTTAACGAAATCTCCGTTTAAATGGTTCATTCCTTATTTGAAGAAATGTAGGACCTGAAAATTATAATTTACTAGTACCTATCCGTTTTTTGTTTATACTCTTATCTTATTATTTATATCTCGTTATTTTACATTATATATAAATTCAAATTCGAATTTCGTATAATCAGTTTGTCACCAAAGTATTAGAATATATTACAGTTGTTGTTCTCGTATAAATAAACAAAATAATTTGTTATTCTATTAATATTAAATTATAATAGCCCAAGACCTTGGTTTGTTAAAAAGCTCTCAAATTTAGGAAGTTAAGCTACATGTAACACAGTTAGTTTATAGATAGGAGACTGTCTAATTATTCAGATTATGTTAATAATATTATGATTAATTCATCTAAAACTGAACACAATAAAACTAACAATGCGGTAATGGCAAAGTAAAAAGTAAAAGATGTATCTGTTCAAGGTTCAACCCAGAAAGTCCTATGTTGTGATAAAATTGGTTACTGTTCAAGACACTGTTTACTGTTGTGTGACTTCTGTTACAATCCCGTGACCTGGATTTTATTTATCAACTTAATTGGGAAAGTACTACCTTGTTCAAAAAGTTTCAGGAATTTATTCAGAAAATCTAAAATACAAATTAATTCACCAATATCGATATTGTCCCATTCAAAGTACTCCCCATCGACTACATCGCACTTATGCCAGCGCTTGATCCAATCCTCGAAACATGTTTTATACTCGGTTTTCGGTATGGACTATCAGAGCCGTTTGCGAATTTTACTATTTTAAAAATGAAATCGTCTTTGCATCAACGAGTTTGTATTCAATTTTCATTTAAAAACAGTGGAAAAATGTTGAAGAAGTGTTACTCTATCGAAAACAAACTTTTATGTGTGGCCCAAGTTTTCGTGAGTCTGTCGAGGATGACGAAGACAGTCCACATCGAAAACCGACGAAAACGTCTATAAAATCAAAGAAATGATATCCGAAAACTGTAAATTGACCATTGGAGAGATGGCAGCGAAATTGAACATCGCTTATGAATCCGTTCAAGACATTTTGTTTAATGATTTGGCTTTGAGACGCCAAAAAAGACCGGATTTGTGGGAATCACGTAAGGCCCGATCGAACAATGCCATCGTTATCCGCAACTTTTTGACCAAGAACGGAACGAATACCATCCAACAGCCACCGAATTCGACTGATTTGGCTCCCTGCGACTTCTTCCTGTTCAGTCGACTCAAAAAATCGCTCCGGGGTACGCGTTTTAGCAGCCAAGTGGAGATAATGAAAAAATCGAAGACGGCTCTGATGGCCAAACCGAAAACCGAATATAAAAAATGGTTTGAGGATTGGATCAAGCGCTGGCATGAGTGCTTTGCAGTCGATGATGAGTACTTTGAAGGAGACAATATCGATTTTGATTAATAAATTTGTATTTTTGATTTTCTGAATAAATTCCTGAAACTTTTTGATCAAGAGGCCATATTCCCTTATCTTATAAATGATAAAAGAGATTTTTCCTAACAAGAAACGAATTCCTATTACAGAATGTATTTTAAATTTTTATAATAATTCGCGATTTAATCAAATGTAGAAAACATTCGATTAGAGAATGTATTTTGTTTGTAATTGAAGTACCACTTTTTTGCTTGACACATTTTCTTAAACAAACAAGGTGATGAATATAAACAAAATATAAAAGTAAAAAATTATTTATTCCGAAATAAATATCTCGGAAAATATCATTTTTATTAAAATTATTAAAAGGTGTTTTTTGTAGTCGGGTAAGACCTTCTGTTCACTCAAATTTTTCCTATCAAAAAATCCGCAAAAGAATAAGGTTGTCAAAGAGTTATACACGCTACTACATTTTTCTTCATCAACCTATATTCATTAATCATTAGTTGAATTTAGTCTTATTAAACATAATACATCTATAATTAATTAAAAATCTGATAAACAGTGAAAGAATGAGACTAACTACCGTTTTGCAATTGATATCCCAACATTTATAGACTATTAAAAGGCTATAAAACCAATATGAAAGTTACATTTGAGTTTCATTTTGGTCGCAGTGCTGTACTTACGTGTTTATCTTCTGTGTAATACTTGTATAATTAATTTCACATTAACATTTAATGAATTTTGAGTCAGAATTGAATTCATTTTTAAGTGAAGACATGCCTATATATTATTGTCTCAAATAAATGACACAACAAATATTTATGTACGTACCTCCAGCGAGTTGTTGAGAATTTCTGTGTTAAAGCATTGCTTGTAGAATACGTAGAACTTAACATAGAAATATTAAATATTGATAAAATTAACTAACCATTTTTTTTTTATTCGTACAGGAATCTCTCATTTACTAAAAACTTAACACCTTTTAGTTTATTCTTTTCTTTGATTCACTCTCTGAGTAATAAATGATTTTTCAAAACGTGTTAGCAAGTGTCAACCCTCCTGGACAACCTGTTCTACAAATCAATTTTAAATTGTGCTCTTTTGTTGTAAAAATTTCCTGACAAAAGCCGGGACGGCCGGTTGGGTTTATTTGCTCGTCACTCTGACCAGGACCTCGGCTCTCTCAAAGGGCGATCTCTCTCTCTTTCTTTCTCCGGGCTTTTTATCTACAATTACGTAGAAAACTCAGGTCCATTTACTTTTTCGCCTTTCTCAAGCAATCGGTTTCAATTTTTACGAGCCATTCCGTTTTTTTTTTAAGATATGTGAAATATGGATTAGCCATTTCATACCTCTCATGTCATAAATCCAGTCTGGTGATCATTTAACTTGAGTGAGTGTCAGGGTGAGTGAGTGGTCTTAAAAAGTAAACAAATAAATAAATAATCATTCGAGGAATAAAAAAGAGAGTTGCCTGGCGAGTGATCGGGTTTTCATTTTTCCCGCTACTCTCAAGAACGACCCGAAGCCTTGAGATTCTAATTCCACGAGATAATGAAGTTTTACTTTTTTTTTAGTTTAAAAAAGTATTTACTTTTGTGATGATTCATTTATTTTTTATCGATTTTTTGAGATTTGTTTTATTCGAGATTCGTTCATGCTAAAATTTTTTATTTATTTTTTTTTTCTAATCACATATTAAATCAAATCTTTTAAAATTTCAAATATATGTGCAATTTTCTTTCATGTTTTATATCAAATTATTATAAAGGGGGAGTTTATTTGAAGCCATTTTTGGAAAATAGATTATTTACTCCTTTAAACAAATTTTTAAAAATATGCAATAAAGAGAAATTAAAAAACAATTAATTATTAATTATTCAATTCTATTTTGAACAAAATTGATCTATTCGTTTTGGAGAGAAAGACAAAAGTATAAAACGAGGTTTTAAAAACCATGAATTAAATTTCATCCTAAAAATGACTCTGAAAAAAGTTAAAAATTCCAAATTAAACGAAACAATGGCTTGTGATATGAAGATGAATTGGAATTTGCTTATTCTCCAAAGTTTTCTTAAAGTGATTTTGTGTTTCTTGCAATTGCGAAATTTTCTGTACCTTATTTCCTAAAATTTTATTGTTAAATGAAAAATTACTTACTAATATATATAAATTGTTAAATGAAAAATTACTTACTAATATATATAAATAAAAAAAATTTCCCAAATTTTTTTAGGTATAATTGAAGCTCATTTTTAAAAAGTGTTCTTTAGCATTGGATTAAAAAATATCTATAAATTTAAATATAATAAATTTGGAGTCATATTTTTAGTATAAAAAATTATTTTTTATTTAATAATTTTATTATTATTATGCTGATTTTATTGCACTTTCTCTGGTGGAAAACTTTCACCTATCCCTTAGATTGAGTGGGATTAGGCTCGGTCGATGCGGAAAGGAAATTTATCCTGGCCCGCATGTCTTAATTCAGAAATTTTCACACAATGTGGCATGTCTGAAGAATCGCGATCTTCTGGGTCGTTTTAAAAAAATCCAATTTGGCATGCCTATCTTCTCTAAATTCCTTACAAAGTTAGGAGTAACAACTGCCTCTTCGGATATTACTAGAGGAATGGTTGTGACTTTATTTAATTTCCAGATGTTTTTCATCTCTATCGCGCCCTGCGACACTCCTACTTTACACACCCTGCCTTTATTTCAATCGGGTTAAAAATTTGACATAACTAATAACTCAAGACACGTTATAAATACACTAATTTTTTAAAAAAATCGTTAGAGCCGTTTTTGAGAAAATAAAAAAAAAAAAACGAAAAATCTTTCATGTAAATGTCCACTTCCGGTTGCTGTACTTCATCTACACTATATCGAGCTTAAGTTTCGAATTTCGTAGCTCTGAGATTTATGGTTGCGAAACGCAGGGGGGTACATAAGTACATACCTGCATACGTACATACATACGTACGCACTGTCCAATGAATTTTTGGCCCCTTTTTGGCCCTGTTTTATTACCTAAATCCGATTTTCAACTATTAAGGGCATCGATTCCTTCCACCTAGAAGTTACAAAATTAAATGAACTTTTTTCATCTCTGAGATACAAGCTCTCAAAGAGTCAGGATCCAGACTGGCTATCGCAATACTTCCCCATTATATTCTATGAATATAATAAATGTGAAAGTAAGAAATACTTTAAATTTTATATATAATATGTTGCATTTACTATTATATTTTTTTTGTGCTGATCACAACATTTCCATTCTCACGTGGCGGTTCTGTATAAACATATAAATATATAATTAATAACCCGAAGAAAAGACAAAATTCGCCAATCGAATGATTGAGTTTTCATTTTTGCCCCGTGGTCCCAATCCAAAGAGCGTCCATCTGCCCTTGAGATGTTCCATAAAAATATTTCCAGAGATAATTTTTTAATGGAAATATTTTCTCTTTTTTAAATTGAATTTTTCTTGAAATTCCAATGTTTTTTGTTTTGCCCCGTTTCCCTCGACAACAATCCCTGGCCCCCGAATGGAATATCCTCGCTCTAATTCGAAAATCTCTTTCACTCAATATCTCATTGACATTTATCTCATAACTTACGTTTTAATTTAATTCCATTTGCGTTCACACGGGGTGAGATTAAATTAAGAAAAGAAGGGATGATAATATAGAAAAAAATGAAAAATTAATTAAAAACCGCTTTAATAAGTGGAGATAATTGCTATTTAGCACGTAATAAAAAAAAATATCGTTTTGCGTATCTCCTTTATTTTCTTTTTTTTTCTTTAAATATTTGGAATCGGAAGCCGATGAAGAATAAGTTGGAGAAAATGTATTAATAGAGATAAAAACGGAGAACGATAAATTTGGAAGGTGCCTTCGAGCAGAGAATCACCGGCATCTCCGGCCCGGCTCTTTAAGGCCAATTATCTTTCCATCTACATTAATGAATAGAAAAGAAAACTTTACTTGTCGAAATTGATTAACTTCTCTGCTTTCTTGCTCCTCCTTTATCTAATTTTCACAGAATATTGAATTCACTTCCGCAATGAATAATATGATCTTTTTTAGAGTTCAGTTCAAAAATAAATCCCTATTAGTGTCGATACAATGACTGTTAACTGTTTGCATGTGTAAAGTAAACAAGACATAAATTCAAATTTACTAGTTATATATTTATTCATTTTACCCGATTTTTTACCCGAAATCAAAAATTGTATCAAAATTTTAATTGAATGAATATTTTGGGAAGGGTGGGATTTATTTATTTTTTGAGTGTAAGGTATAAAGACAATTAAAAACGAATATGATATTGATATTTCAATAATTTAATGTAAAGAAATTTTAATACGATTTTTGATTTGTGGTAAAATTTAAATAAATTTTAAAAAAATAAATAGATAAACCTAATTCTACTTGAAGAGATCTTTAAAAGGAAACTTCACATTTTCTTTGGTAAAAAAAAATATTTTTTTTTCACCCACCTCAAAATAAGTAATCATTGGATTAAAATTCTAACCCAATTTTTGATTTGCGGAAAAATAAATACAGATAATATTTAGATTTAAGGTTTTTATCCTTTTAGTTTACGAGTTACAATGTTCTGACAAATGGACAGAAAGACACCCAGTCAGTAGGGTCTTGTTTTAGTTTATAAACGGAACCCTAAAGAGTTTTTCAATTTTCATTTGAATTATTTACCAATTTCGATAAATTACTAAATTTCAGTTTTTTTTTCTTATTTTAGTTTACAATCTGCAATGCTCTGAAAGGCCGACGGACGGACAGACAAACACTCTGACAGTGTACTGATACTAATAATTATGTTCCTATTGAAGGAGACAATAAAGAGTGAGTTTTCTGCTGGAATTATACATTTTATTTACGAGTCGTTATAAGTAAATAAAATTTATAATTCCAGCAGAAGACACACTCTTTTATTGTCTCCTTCAATATATAAATATTCTGCTACTCTCGGCACAAATACTTTCAATTTAATTATGTTCCTGTTTTACTTATTAAACTGAACCCTAAAAATACAGATAAAAAATTTACAAGAAATATGTGGCGATTTTACAGAAAATAAAATTTTTATAAGTGATATTATGAGCTTTTTTCTGAGTTCATAATAAAAAAAATATAGTAATAATAATAACATTAATTTTAAATTGCAAAATATATTTTACCAAGTGTAGCAGAGTTTTTGAAAACAATTTCCCAATAATAATTGTAGTTTAAAACAGATTAAAATGTCTTAATTTAACATAAATAAAAATTAATAAGTTGTAGGAAATAAGGACAATGGCTTATGCAAATATTTTTTATTTTTTGCAAACGTTTCGTCAACTTTGTTTACTTCCTCAGGGCTCTAAAAAATTAAAGGCCTCAATTAGTACATTTTATAACAATTTCAAATCAAAAACAAACTTTGATCTCAAACCACCTCAATACATACACATGGTTTGAGATCAAAGTTTGTTTTTGATTTGAAATTGTTATAAAATGTACTAATTGAGACCTTTCATTTTTTAGAGACCTGAGGAAGTGAACAAAGTTGACGAAACGTTGGCAAAAAATAAAATATTTCCATAAGTTATTGTCCTTATTTCCCTACAACAACTTATTAATTTAATCGATGGACATAAATAATCAAAATAATAAATAAAAATCTTTTAATCCCAATAAAATGTATATGTATATATACCATATGAATCCGAGCTCTATTGGCAATTGGCCGTATATTTGAATCATTTTCCGTGCAATGGCCGACGTTCAAGTTTTATTCTGCTGACTAATCGACATCTTTTAAAAACATTTAAAGAAAAAAAAGAAAACATTTTTGTTTGGTTGCGATTCGTTTTGCTCCTTAGATGCCCCCCTCGCACTTTCCCTTGCTCAATTCGCCCACCGAAATTCCTTTTAGCAACCACTCTCCTTCTCAATGGTCATTTAACCTCAAAATTAACGAAATTAAACGACACAAATCGAAATGGAAACACGAACAGACTCTGAGTCTTGATTAGCACTCAATTCTAGCAAATATCTGTAGATGGGCTATACACAGACAATTCTATTTACTAAGGTGGATAACCCTCGCAATTCCTCCTCCTTTAGATCTCTTTAATTCAAACCAAAGGAATGCAATCAGAACGACCAGGAGGGAATTACGATTATCCGTCTAAATATCGGATTCAATTCTGTTAGTCTAACAGCTAGTGAACATTTTGGACGATTATTTCAGAATGCAAATAACATATTCCAGACAGTAGTGTGATCAGCACACACTCCGAAAGTCGGTCTATGTTTAACTTCAGTGGTACAGGCAAAGGTATTAGTTTTTAAGAGTTTTTTTAGAGACTGTTACTCTAATCCAGTGATTCCCAGCCTGGGGACGATCGACCGCAAGTGGGCGATTTGGGCGCGATGAGTATTCAAAGGGGGAAAAATTAAAATATTACTGTACAATAAAACAATAACAAAGTTTTAAAAGTTTCGTTTATTTTTTCAAATTTTAACTGTCAACTTTCTTAATTTTTCCAGATTCAAATTTAAAAATGAAAACATGTACTCCTGTTTTTTAAATGTACGTCAATGATCTTAGTTAATTATTTCACTTCTTTGTTCTTAAAAAAAATCTGTAAAAAATGTACTTTTTTTCTATTTTATTTAAGAGTGATTATATACGGTAATAAAATTGTTTAAAATAATAAAACTGCTTTATTATTTACACTTTATAAAAATTAAAATTAGACATACAATGAAAATGAAAAGGGGGCGATAAGTGTTAGTCAACCTCCAGAAAGGGGAGATGGGCCATAAAAGGTTGGGAACCACTGCTCTAATCGTTTATGAAAACATTACTAAACTAAATAAGACACAAACTCGATATTTACAAATTATATGTATTATACTTAGAGGTTTTTCTCTGGAGACGAACTGGTAGATTTATAGTTGAGGATTGGATAGAAGGGATCCAGAAACAAATAAAAAGTTCATTTCCAATAAAGGAGCATTTATTTTAAAGTTTTCCCTTTACAATTTTTTGAAACCGACGTTTCGGAGGATCTTCCTTCCTTCTTCGAGGTTCAAAACGGTCAATGAAGGAAGCATAATATGGTATTTTTCCTTTTTGTCTCCTCTTTTCAGTGCTCGTTGGTGTAGAGAGAATATTTCTAAATATAAAGAGATTTATTCTATTGATGATGGAAAGCTTAGAAATATTTTCTTTACACCAATGAGCACTGAAAGAGGAGATAGGGAGGGAAATACCATTTGCTTCCTTCATTGACCCTTTTGAACCCCGAGGAAGGAGGGAAGATCCTCCGAAACGTTGGTTTCAAAAAATTGTAAAGGGAAAACTTTCCAATAAATAATCTTTTTATTCGAAATAATCTTTTTATTTACTTCTGGACTGTCTTCCATCCAATCATTAACTATATCTATTATTTTCACTGAAATCAAAAATCATATTAAAATTATAATCCGATGAAAATTTTGGAGTGGTTCGAATTTTTAATGAAGTCAAAAATATTTTTTACCATGGTGTGTGAGGTTTTTTTTTTTTTTTTTTAATGCAATCGAATGCAAGAAGGGGTGCACCAGTAAAGATGTAGCCCCTATGGATCTCGAAAGACCCTTGCATTACCGAAGAGAAGGAAAAGTTGATTAAGTGAGAGGGTGTAGACGTAGGTGTCTATGTACCCTGGTTTTGAAGGTTTGAAGATCATAGGTGCTGGGAAAGATAGAGGCTGGGGAGAGAGTTCCAGTTCCTTGAAGTCATGGGGATATATGTATTCGCGAATGAAGTGGTCCGGCACTTTTCCAATTTGACCGCGAAAGAGTGTTGGGAGTCGGCAAAACGTGTGCTGCGTGCAAAGCATGCTTTGGGGGGAATTATTGATTTTATCTCATCAGAGCACCTGCCGTGATAGTATCTATAGAAAAGGGAAAGGGCAGAGACATCTCTTCGATGAGCCAGCGAGTCGAGGAGTCGGTGAGGGTAGAATCGTCAATTAGCCTGACGGCTCGTTTCTGAATTGCATCAAGGGTAGCAAGAGAATATTTTGAGGCTCCCTCTCCACAGATGAGAGCCGTATTCGAGACAGGGGCGGATTTGGGCCTTGTAGATGGTGAGGTATTTCTATAAAGATCTCCTTAAATAGAATAAGGCTAAATTTTTTCGAACTAACTCTCATTATAATAATGTGTGGGAGGGTCCCAAAGTGGTCATTTTTAGATGGTTTTTGTATCAGCTCAATTTCAATCAAGTACATATACTACTTAAATATTCTGATAAATGCTTAAAATTAGTTCATTCTCATCTTATAAACGAAAAATAAGTACAAATTTGATATCTCAAGTATTTTTGCTGATTTTTATTTATTTATTTATTTTAATGAGTGCTTTTTTTGATATAATATAAGTATAATGTTTATTTTTTGGATTTATTATCAATTTTATTAATACATATATGGTATCTATATATAAAATTAAGGTTTTGTCTGTACATTGCTCCAAATCACGCCAAATTTTGATTGCACACGTTTCAAGCAAAGTTATGAACGAAAACACCCTAAACGAAATTCCTGTCTGTATGTCTGTCTGTATGTTTCCGTCGTTTCCGAAAAGTTGCTCACGATTCCCGTAAAAACGGCTGAAGGGATTATTATGAAATTTCATATTTGCATCAGATGTCTTCTAACTTACATTTTTAGCTATATAAGGTTTTGATATTTTGACCCCAAAAGGGGGTTTGGGGCGTACGCGAATGAAAATTATCAAATAAATCTTAAACTATTAACCCTACGGCAAAATTTATAATGAGCAAAGTTGTAGGGGATGTGATTTCTGACAACTTTTGTTTAAAAAAATTTCCCCAAAAAACTACCCAAAAAGGAGGGGAGGGTCAAAATATGAAAATTCTTGCTCTTGGACCAAACTCAACCAAATTTTGTATACATAATAATAGGGGGAGGGGTCAAAAAATGAAAATTCTTACCCTTAGAGCCAACTTAACCAAATTTTGTATACATAATCTGTGAGTCACTAGAAGGCTAGAAATGCAAAAACTGGGTGCGGGGGGTGGATGAGGGGTGGTGTGCTGGTGCGGGGGGTCAGGATGAGGATCCAGAGGTTTGATGGGGTGTTACGAGTGGGGGATGGGGTGCAATGTGGGGGTGCGGGGGTGGAGGGCGCGCGGTGGGGTCCGGGGCGGGTGGGGGTGGTGTCCAGGAAATGGTGGGGTGCGGGGTGGTGCAGGGTGGAGTGGGGGTTCAGGTTAGGGTCCAGAGGGGTAGTGGGGTGGTGCGGGGTGGTGGGGTGGGGCTGGGGTGGGCACTGGCGCGGGGGGTGGGGGTGCCGGCGGGGATGGGGGGGGTTGGCCTTGCAGCTTGTATTACTATATATAGGTGTGTGTATATGGTCATAAATTTCAGAAGATATTTTATATATTTATGTACATCTCCTCTGAAACGTTCTGCTTTGTGAAAAATGAAAAATTAATTAAAATTTTGTTAAATACCGAACTCATACTCATGGAAAAAATCCAACTAGTGAACAAAACAATAGAAATCGATTCGTTGAAATTATTTACTTATTTTTTTTTTGAAAATATAAATGATGGAAGACCTATAGTTTTTTTTTATTTTTTAATATACATTTTTCAAACTATAACAAGGGTGGCCACCCCACCCACACCCATTTTATTCACTTCTAATGAATTTAGAAGATCTTTTAGTACCTTTTGTTGAAGTTATAAAAATTTACCGTTTTTATTAATGCTAAAATGCAACAATTCTCACCCCCCCCCCCCCACAGACATTTCAATCACGCACTCAGCGTCTTAACACCCCCCTCCCCGTTCTATAATTTTTGGAAATAGTCATTTGAGCCTACTAAATCAATTAATTACTTATTAAACAATTCAGATAATAGATAATACTAGCCATTTAAATTATTTTTTATATTAAAAAAAAAAGAAATTTCAACTCATACGACTACACGAGCGTCCGACTGGGATCAAAAAGTCAATCTCTTGAGTTGATCCACTTGAACTCAAGAGTCTATTTTTTTTTATTTTTATTTAAAAGATACGTGGATCTTTTTTTTTTTTTTTTTTTTTATTTATTATAGGCAATCAGAAATTACATATTTACAGGATTTCTATGAGCCAATTTTCTATGTGAAATATTTACAATAGTTACAAGGTAGTCTCCTATGAGACTAGACAAGATAATGAAAAGAAAAGAAAAAAAAATTATATAAATTTATTATTCAGGATTGTGGAGATCCTGGGGCCATCTTCTTTTCAGACGTCTTCTTTCGGGGATCCGGACAAATGAGTGGAGGGTCTGATTAGGGTGTGATGCCAATTTTCCAACGTGGATGTTGGCTCTTTTTCTAACGACTTCTTCCACATAGGGCACTCGGAGATCTTCGTGGATTATCTTATTTGAAATAAACCACGGTGCATCAGTACTTATTCTAAGGAATTTTGACTGGAATTTTTGTATTATATTTATATTGGACTTACATGAGCTGCCCCATAGCTCAATTCCGTATGTCCAAATAGGCTTTATAATCACTTTATAAATTAAAAGTTTATTTTCCAGTGAGGTAGGAGATTTTCTGCCAATGAGCCAGTGCATTTGCCTAACTTTAAGGTCCATTTCTTTTCTTTTTTTTTTAATGTGTTCCCTCCAAGTAAGCTTTGAGTCTAGGTGAAGTCCTAGATACTTAATGCAGGAACTTTGAGGAACGGTTTTATTGTTGATCTTGATCGGGGGACTTGTTTTTCTGTTTAATGAGAAGGTTATATGCTGTGATTTACTCTCATTTATCTTCATTCGCCATTTCTCGAACCATATGTTTACTTTATCAAGATGATTTTGAAGAAGATAGCAAGCTTTCATTGGATCTTTGTCCGAGGTTAGTATGGCTGTGTCATCTGCAAAGGTGGCGACATGGCATTCTTGAGAAGTTGGAAGGTCTGAGGTGTATAGCAGGTAGAGGAAAGGTCCCAGAATACTGCCTTGTGGAACTCCTGCCTTGATTTGATGAATATTTGATACTTCGTCGTTAAGTTTGATTTGGAAAACTCTATCTTCTAGGTAGGACTTGAAAATTTCGAAGTAATGATGAGGTAGATTTTTTTTAATTTTAAATAACAGTCCTTTATGCCATACTTTATCGAAGGCCTGGCTTACATCCAAAAAAGCCGCAGAGCAGTATTGTTTATTTTCGAAGGCCGGTCTTATTATTTCTACTAATCTTTGACATTGTTGGATAGTAGAATGTTTTTGTCTAAAACCAAACTGGTGGGATGGAAGCCATTTCATTTGATTATCATCTTTTATTCTCAAATATAACATCTTTTCAAAAATCTTTGAAATTGTAGGCAATAGACTTATTGGTCTATATGAAGTCACTTCAGTGGGTGGTTTGCCAGGTTTTTGTATAAGGATAATTTGTGCTATTTTTAGTTGCTTTGGCCAGTAGGTAAGTCTGAGAATGGAGTTGAAAATTATTAATAGAAATCTGATCCCTTTATTAGGAAGATTTTTTATGACATCGGCGGTGATAAGATCCATTCCTGGTGCTTTTTTAGATTTTAGTTGTTTGATTTCTTTTTTTAGTTCATTCATTTTAAAATTAATTATGGGAAGAGACATTTGATGGGGCGATTCCAGAAAGTTTTCGATTTCTACGTCAACTGTACTGGAGAAAGGTTGGAAAGCTTGGGATAGATGTTCTGCAAACAGATTTGCTTTTTCTAGGTTGGTTCTTGCCCAGTCAGTAGATCCATTTGACCTTATAGGTGGAATTGATGTTTGGTGTCTTTTAAAACTCCTGGATGCTCTCCAAAGTGAAAAATCTTTATTTGAAAGATTTTCTACATAATTTTTAAATGATTCGTTTCGAACTTTCTTCATTTCTGATCTTAGTATATTATTTATATTATTATATAAGTTTTTATCATGAGGGCTGTGAGTTCTTTGCCAAACAGCTCTAGCTCTTCGTTTCTGAGCGATCAAGTTTTTTATTTCAAAAGGGACTGAAAGGGATTCTCGAATTTTTTTATCAATGTTGGGGGTTGAGTTTCTGGCAGCCTTTTGGATGGTATTGATAAAATGGCCAGTGGTTTCTTCAAGTTCTTGATGAGTTTTTATTCTAATATTTGTTTCTAGGTTTTCATCAATATAATCCCGAAAATTTTCCCAATTTGTGTTTTTGTTCGTAAGACTTGGTTTAGGTGATATCATAGATATTGTTGTATTTATTGTGGCAATTATCGGGGAGTGATCAGAAGACAAATCATAGTTAGGTTCAATTTTTATATAGTCAGCTGAGATACCTTTTGCAATGAAGAAGTCTAGAATATCCGGGATTTTCAAGGAATCAGTGGGCCAGAAGGTTGGACTTCCTCCTGATAAGTTTATGAGCTTAGATTCAGTTATAGCCTTGTTTAGTTCTCTTCCTCTTTGTGTTATAAGTCTTGAACCCCAGTTGGTGTGCTTAGCGTTAAAGTCTCCTCCAGAAATAAATTTGTTTCCTAGAGATTCGAAGAATGTTTTGAATTGGTCTTTAGTAATTTTATGTTTAGGTGGACAGTACACGGCTGAGATAGTTAGTGGGTTGGCTTGCTTGTAAATTTGTATGGCTGTGCCTTGTAGGAAGTCCATAGAGTACTTGGGTAGTTCGCATTGTTTTATGGATTTTTTTATTATAATTGCACTACGTGGATCTATTTAAAATATTTATTAATTAGTTGAGTTGGGATGTCCAAATATTTATTTTCCATACTATAATAACTTAATGAAAATAAATAAGAGCAAAACTAAGGCCTTATAGTTTGTACAAAGAAAGAACAAACGAGACAGGATTAATTAATTCTATAATTTATTAAGCTAAAATAAGTTTTAATGGAGGACTTCGAAATGTCGTGCTACAGAAGTATGTTAAGAATTAAATGGGTGGCAAGTGAGGGCGTTAAACTATGTAGTCATAGAACTGTATATTGTCTCTGATAATGACGAAAACTTTGTTACTTACTTTTCTACCCATTAACACAGAATAATTTAATAGAGTAGAGTCTCACTAATCCGGCACTTAAATAGACCGGCACGTCCAATAATCCGGCACCCTCCACCCGCGATTTGGTAGCCGTTTGTTACCCATATCGGGTGAAATTTATTTTATTTTATTTTATTTTTTATGAATTTTTCTATACAATCCAGTAATCCGAACATTCCAATAATCCGGCACTCCCTAGTTTTTAATAGTTCCGGATTAGTGAGACTCTACTGTAATGAAGTATTGGGACAAATATCATTAAAAAATTTCTGATTTTATTTTGATTTATCTTAAATAAATTTTAAATAATTGCAATCTACCATATAATAGCAAACATCCCAGCGATCCTCTCACTGAGCGTACTACTAACTCAGAAGTATATACCTAAGCAGAAAGGGGGCTGGGATATAACAACCCGGAATTAAGTAATTCTTATTCTAGAACATTTTCAAATTCTCCAAATTGACCATATTGATAAATAAGAGTTGATTTTTAAAAACTGTAATATATATAGTATTGCGTAATATAGCATTTGAATTCTATCGCTTTAACAGTAGATACAAAATTCTGAGATTGTTTCGAGGATCTCTATTTTATACATTTTCAATTCTACTCCCAAATAGCAAAATTGGAATAATTTAGAGATTTTATTCGTATACTCAAGATTAGAGACGAATAATATCCTATAACAATGGCGCCGAGTGGAATGGATAGGGAGTTGTAGCCCCGGGGCCCGGCCTCTGAAAGGGAGCCGGGGGTCACTAAAAGCTGGTTTACTATTTATTTTAACAAATATTTAATAAGTGGAGTGCCCGCAATAAGACGCAATCCCGCTACCCGCACTGTAGGAGTCGAATAAGATTCAATTTTTGAAAAACGTTATTCGAATTAAGATTTTTGTTCTATTTTCGAAAATAATTTATTTATTTTTACTTTTAGCTACAAATAAGTACCATTGAAAATATGATTAATATACCCAATTTAATCCCAAAATTAAAAGGATAATATTCGACTTCTGCTATAATACTTAACATCGTATAAATTGTTTTAGATTATTATTATCATTTCCGTCCATAATTTGTATTAATTTGAAAGTTTATAATAGGAAAATAAGAACAAGTTTTTATGAGTGACTTTTTTATTTATCAGCCAACGTTTCGTCGACTTTGCCGACTTCTTCAGGGCTTCAAATAGTCATGCCACACATTCGTCTAAATTTTCTTGTTATCTTCGTTACCAATGAAGAGCATCAGAACACAAATTTCAAAAAATATTTGGCACATTCAAGAAAAATTGTTTTTGTGTATGTGCCAAATATTTTTTGAAATTTGTTTTCTGATGGTATTCATTGGTAACGAAGATAACAAGAAAATTTAGACGAATGTGTGGTATGACTATTTGAAGCCCTGAAGAAGTCGTCAAAGTCGACGAAACGTTGGCTGATTAATAAAAAAGTCAAACATAAAAACTTGTCCTTATTTTCCTATTATAAACATTCAAATTGTTTTAGATGTTTATTGGATGAACCCTGATACAAAAACTACGTGTATTTAACACAAGTTCTTAACCATCTTTAAAATATTCATAAAATTTAGGTCCTGATCATTTTGCGCCCTCTTAAAATATATAATTCCATCAAATTAAAATATAAAGTCCGATTGGGTATGCGCACAACCATATCACACATGACAACCTCTCTTTTTTAATTCCCAACTAATTAATCATAATTAGATGATATTCAATTTCATTGTGACATAATGGACAAAAAATCTTTCCTCACTACCCACTCGAATTTTACATTACTATTAATAATATTTCGCGAGCATGTTATTCTAAAATTAAACAAATAATCTCCCTATTGTGTTTTAGTTGGGGTGGCACACCCCACCCTTGTCGATCTGTTTCTCTGAATACGTGCATTCCCTGCGAGGGTCTCCACCCCCACCAGAGAGAGAGAGATATTATTAATATAAATAGAGAAATGGTTCGTCTTAAACGGGAAATGGGGTTGGTGGAGGTGGAGGTGGAGGTGTGGATGGCGCTTTGTTCCCTTGGAAACTCTCCATCACGAGACGATTTGTCACAATATTATTTCGTGCAATTTAAGACGGCTGCCTGGCGCACATCACCTTCAATTACCATTAGAAAGATTTGGACAGGTCTGCCTGCCATGACGTCATCATCTGGCAATGTCGATCGGATAAATAATTTAATCGACTAGAAAATAAATATCGAAATTGAAAATAAAAAAAAATACTTTCGAAAAGACAAATACATTTATGATATATTTTTGTAAAATATGAATTGAAGATTCCAGTAAAATTTTAATTTTAATTTTCTATTCATTGTTTTTTTTTCTGTAAACTTAATAATAATACAGTGAAAGCAAAGATTTAAGTACCTTTTTGAGTGTCTTTTTTTGAAAAAAGATGGAAATTATTTCAAAAATCAACCCAGACCTATAATATTAATAAATGAATTTAACTTTTAAGGACATCATAGATGTTAGAGAAATATTTTTACATTGCATATCAGAGGGTTCGTCCCTTAGAATCGAACCCAAGCGCTAACTAAGCTTGGGTTCGATTCCTAAGGGGACGAACCTCTCTGATATGCAATGTAAAAATATTTCTCTAACATCTATGATGTCCTTAAAAGTTAAATTCATTTATTAATAATAATAATTAAAATAAAACTTTTTAAAAGTCGAATTAGTTTTCAAATAAATTTTCTCTTACTTTTGTCTCAATATCAATTTTAAAATTCGATCTCAATACTGGCACAAAATTATTAGGATCCTTGAATTTATAAAGAAATCCCTATGAAATTTTTTTTATTTTTTTTATTTTGCAAAGTTTAATAAATACTACTAGAATAAATTAAAAAGGATATTAAAATACTATGGGGTGAACCGCGACCTAATATCCTGTACACCTACTTCCATTTCCACTTGTATTTCCAAATATTTCCAAAAATTTCCAGTACTTTAAATACTAAAATACTAAAATATTTCCACATAATTCCAAAGACGTGTACAAGCTAATTCCAATCGCGGTTCACCCCTCGTTAAAATATAAACAAAATTTGTCGATATGTTTAATTTAAATAGAATAAATAATACATAAGGAGAAATCCATATATACCTAATTCAGTGGCGTGCGGTCCATGGATGCTGTGGATGCGGCTCATCCCTAAAATCTTAGAACGTCAAGAGTATCTTCATAGCGTGTCATATACTCGTTTAGCTTTATTTCGCTTAGATTTAATTTAAAATTTATGGAACTTTTTAACGTTAGAATATGAATAGAATTTTCCAGATTTCATATTTGAATCATTTTCGCTATCTTATGGAAAATACTTTGATTTTATGAGGTTGAAAGTAAATTAGTTCGCATGTACTCAAAGTCTGATTTTCATTTAAAAACTATAATCTGAATAAACAAATTAATTATTATAGATGAACTAAAAGATGTTTTGGCAGAAGTATTTTTGATTGCACTTAGCCCTTTTTTTAAATAATATTTTGTCTTCCTTATTATAAAATTGTCTTACAGACAAACTGACTTGAAGGCTTGTCTAGCGAGCAGAGGGTGGTGACACAATCATGTTCAAACCTGTCAGTAGAGTCATTTAATAGACACACCTCGATCCTGGAAGCCCCTGGTATTTAGTCAACTAAATTGGCATATCAGTTAAGGCTAGGACTACCACGCGACCGGACGGCGCACCGCGTCCCTACCTAGATTCCATTTGTACACTCAAAATCAAAAAAACTGGATACTCGAAAATTAAATAAAAAAACGAATAAAATCATTTTTTTTTTGAATACATTATTATTATGAGAACGTCAAAATCAATTTTATAATTAAGTAGACAAAATATTAATAAAAACAAAGAGGCTAAGTGCAAGCCGTACTCGCAAAAAATAGGTATCGTAATTTTTTCCATATTACATCCAAACTAATTATTTTATAGCAACCAAAAAATACTTATTGAAAGTACTCAGACAGAGCAACTAAGATAGAAAGGTGGATTATTTTTACTTGCCCATGGAACTAGTCAAAGTGAAGAGAAACTGTCCGGTCTCTCTTTAATATCAAATGAAAAAATCTAATCTTAAATTTGAAAAATTATATTAAGCGGTTATCGATGAATTAGGTGAATAATAAAATAAAATTTTCAAAAATGAAGGGCTCTTTTTTGGACAGCATCCTCTGGCTAAAAAGTCACGACCCGCCCCTGATATATATAATTTATTTGTTATAGAATATAGACAATAGTTTTGAAGGTATTGAAAAATAAAAAGCAGAGGGAAATAAAAGGAATTGTTTAAAAATTATTTTTGATATAATTATATTCACTGAAGATGAGTTCTCTCGATAAATGTTAAGTTAAAAAATAATAAATAAAAATATCAATAGATATAAAATAGCTTATAAATCACTGGAAATATTAACTAACAAAATTAAAAATTTTAAAATAATAAATAAATATTATCACTGTTTAATATATTTATTAAAAAAAGTAAGAAAGGCACACAAACACAAGTATATTTCATAGTATTTTAATAAATATATTAAACAATGTTTATTGTATATGAATGTATATTTTGGTTAATTTCAAAAAAGTTCTAATAAACTAATCATCCACCAAAGCATTAATCAATAATTAAAAAATAAATCTGGAAAATTAAAGAAAAATAGGAAAAAATATTAAATAAATTAAATAAAAAAATGAAAAAAATGATAATAATAAAAAAATAAATAAATAAACTTATGATAAATGAAATTAAAAAACAAAAACCGTAACAAAGATGAGCTTAGATGTAAGAAGCAGGGTTCAACGCCTCCCTCTCCCCTCCTAAATTAAATACCTCTAGCGTCTTTGATACTGGCTTTTTTAATTTGTTTTTATTACTTTATATCCAATGCGAAGCATGGGTAATGTATTGGAAACGGTCTCGCGGCAAGCGCGATTTCAAAGTGTCCTCAGGTAAAGACTACGGAACCCATGGTCGCAATTAAAGTGACAAATTGTAGTATTTAATTAGGTTGAATTTTAACACGTGACGGTTTTACCAAAAATTACATGGGATCTCGTACAGAGGCCAAAAAGTACGATTTTTTCACGTAGTGCGTGCGGATGGATGGATGTATGTTCCATTTTTTCGTCCACGATTTTTTCGACACCGTTGCACCGATTGAAATGAAATTGAAAAACTACCATTACTTTAACAAAATGAAGCGCTGATTAATTTTTGGTACATATCGGCCAACAAACATTAGTACTTTATTTCAGTGCTTTTGTAGTTTTTTCTAAATATCTTGGAAATGATTTAACCAATTTTGATGAAAATTATAATCCTAATTAAGTACCCTGGGTCCACAAAAAAGGTTATATAAAGTTTTTAGTAAAATTATATTTTACAGTACTTTACTCTAGAGAAGATAGTATATTTTTTTTAATTCTTTAACATTTATTCATTTGATCGTTTTAATATAGCACATTTAAACTTGCTTAAGTAAGAATGGATGGGCTTCTCTCTGTGTTGTTTTCTTATCCGTTACCTTTGCTGAAGACATAGAGGAATCGACTTAAAATCAAAAATAGTGATCGATTCTCATCTAATACTTGAGGAATAACAATTCTAGATTGAATTTTTGACGTTTCGATTATTATTGGTAACCATTGCTGAAGACACAGAGAAATCGGCTTAAAATAAAAAATAACCATCGATTCTTATCTAATACTAAAGAAATAACCTTATTGCATTCCATTTTTGATGTTTTGACTATATTAATTGCAACCTCTACTGAAAACGTGGAAGAATCGACTTAAAATCAAAAAGACTAAATTATTTTTTGGTAAACAACTTTAATCTTTTTTAAGTCGATTCCTCCATGTCTTCAGCAATGGTTACCAATAATAATCGAAGCGTCAAAAATCCAATGTAGAATGGTTATTCCTCGAGTATTAGATGAGAATCGATCACTATTTTTGAATTTAAGTCAACATGGACTGCAAATAGCAAGTGATTTCTGTTTAATAATAAAGGATATTATTTCAAATGACTTTGGATAAAGTTTAGCAACGATCCGTTGCAGTTTATTTAATAAGTAAATTGACATTTCGAAAATCCTCCAGTGAGGCTGAATTTTGAAATAATTTTACATTTTTAAAAATTTCAAAACACTAGATACTATTTTTTAATCATAAAAAATAAAATTCAAAAAATTAAAACTATTCATTAATATAACATAACAATCACTAAAAATATTCACTAACAGAATAAAAAATCAATTAAAAAAAAAATCATCTATGAATTTAAAAATAATAATAGGTAAATAAATAAATACGAAAAACAAATTGAAGAATTCAAAAAATGATAAATTAATTAAAAAAAAATATATTAATACAATAAAAAAAAATTAAAAAAACTATTAAGTAAATCATATCACTTAATTGTAAGAATCAGTGAAAATACTTACTAACTGAATAAAAAAAATAAATAAAATAAAATAAAAATCATAAAAAATTCGAATAAAATACTAGGTAAATATAAATAAATCGGAAAAAAATTAAATGAATAAAAAAAAATAATAATAATAATAATAATAATTTTCCTAAAAATATAATAAATAAATAAATGTTAAAGCAGCATTTAAATGGCGTACATTGGTATGATATGGAAACGTGGTAGGTGCTGGTGCCCCCCTTTCGGCGGTTGCCTATACTAGCGAGGAGGGGCCAGAGCCCCACGCTAGCTAGCACGAGGATCTTTTCCTTTAGTGCCGCTTGGTCTGGCGTTGTGCTAGGAAGTAAGGAAGGGACATGGTGATGCGAGTCGGCTAGCGCGTGTGCATGTGGAGAGAGCAGCGTGTGTTTTATGTGTTTGGGTGTTTGTTTCGAGTGTAGTTGTTGTTGTTATGTAGCAAGCAGTACCACTTGCAGTAGCGGTCATTTGACGTGTCGGTGCTTTTTTGCAGACGTTGCTCAGCGCCGTGGGCCCGATGGCTGGCCGGGTTCGCGCCGCTCTGCTCTTCGCGCTCGGCTGCTGCCTGGTCGCCGCACCCCGAGCCACCCTGGCCCGCTCTCAAGGTGAGTTCCAATCCAACCCCAACAGGCACATGCAACCTTCCTTCCACAGAAACCAAAACCAACTTGATTAGTTAGTTACTCAGGAATCCTTTGCAGAAACCTCCTCTTCTCAATTACAAATTACTACCTCAAACTCACACAAATTATGGTACTACCTGAAACTCACACAATTTTCACAGCTAAATTTGTTCAGGGCACAGCCAAGCATGTGAATGTGATTCTGGCTGCCCTTGTATTCCCATTGATAGAAAACTCGAGGCAATGGTGACAGTTTCTTTTATTAAAAAAAAAAAAAACTACATATATATAAATAAAATACAATAATATTAAAAAATTTTGTGAGTTTGAATTCGGCTTAAATCACGATTTGTGTCAACAATATATATATATTTGGGAAGAGAGGCTTTTTTTCATTTTGAGGAATTTTCATTATTGTATAAATTGTAAAGTCAAACATTTCCTCGGGCTGCAGCATCTCTGATGCTTTGTGGAAATGAAAATTAATTAAATTTTTACCAAATTATTTTCTATTAAGTATGTTCAAATTAGTGATTTGGAAGTATTTTTTACTTGAACAACAATAACACTTAATTTTTTTTTTCTTAAAAAATACTATCTTCAATATGTTTTTATCTAAATACTGCATTTTTGTTTAAATTTAAAATTAATTAAAAGTTCATTAAAAATTAGTTAAATGATTTTCAAGAATTTTGGACTTAAATCACACATTATGTCATTTTTAATGAGGAGTAGATGCTATCCTATATAATATTTTTTTTAAGAGAAAATTTTTCAATTTTGATAAAAATATGTGTACCACAATTGTTTTATGTTCATTAGAAATTTGTTATTAATTTGAAAATTTGTCTATTTGTATAATACTCTATCTATAATCTATGTGGGGAGATTTCAGAGGGCAACAGCCCCGCGCTCTGGCTTTGTCCTTATACAAAATATATTAAAATTTCGTTAAATACTACCCAATAGGTATTATTAAAATTTATTAATTTTGTAGTAGTTTAGTTGAAATCGTACAATCTGTTTATAATATTTCTCCGGGAGAGGGGAGGGGATGATTGCTACCCTATATAATACTTTTTAACAAGAAATATTTTTATTTTGGCTAAAATTATGTTTTCAAAATTCACTCTCAAATCAAAATATATAGATTTTTTTCTAAATGGTAAAAATGTCTGAAAACGCAATTTAGTTTTCAAATATGAACTTTATTCTCTCCATGTGTCTGTCTGTCTGCCTTTGTGTATGGATTCCATTGACTCAAAAAGAGAAAGTTGTAAAAAGTTTTTTTAGTCCTAAAATGTTTGTATTTTTAAAACAAAGAATTGATTAGATTTTGTCTCTAGTTTCAAGAATTGCAGTTCAAATTTGCAGATAATTAGAAAAAATACATAAATAAAGTAAAAAATTTTAAAATATAAAATTCTAGGTAGATTTCACAAAAATAGAATTTTATATTTTTAAATTTTCTTTACTTTATTTAAATATGTTTGACCAAGAACCTACTCCATTTTCCCTTAACAAAAAGAAAAAATACAATTGTTGTAATATAGAAAGCTATCGCAATCTTGTAGATAGGAAGCTAAGATATACCAGACAAATTTATATTTATAGACTACACCAAAATTCCATGTTCTAACCAATGTAACCTAAACCGTTCGCTGACAAAAATTGAGGAATGTTGAAGTAATCTGAAAAAAGTTTTCACTTTTTCCTCCAATTATTTAGGAAATAACTATGCTTTTAAGAAAAATCTAATGAAAGAAATTATGATGATGTGAAAAGAGTCTTCTACGGGTTTCCATGGAGCCAACAGGTACTTGAATCATAAATTAGGGAATGGTTAATAAAAGAACATTTTCAATGTGTGGTTTTAACCGACTTCAAAAAAGGAGGAGGTTCTCAATTCCACTGATTTTTTTTTTTCTTTCAAAATCAATGAATTTATTCTCGATTTGTTTCTTGTGATAGGATAATTACCCAGAACAATTCCAAAAAATTAAAAAAAATCTAAAAATTCGTTATATCTATTGATGGATCTCAATTTCAAACGATTAATCTTAGTTTATTTCTATATTTTTAAACAACCAATTATAGTTAGGAAAGAAAATGAAATGAATGATTTGAATCGCTTCTATTTAATTATCTATTTATTTGTGTGTCTGTTTGTTGTTTTTCGATAGTGTCAGACAGACAGACAGACACATCCAGTTGGAATCAAACGTTCCACTGTTGTTGGCTGATTGGCATTTCATTTCTGAATTCGAAATTCTCTTTTAATTCCATTTAATCCGTCTCATGTTAACTAATCACTTAACAATTTTTCTTATAATCCTATTCTAAATTTAAATAATTCAATATTAATCTTTTTAGGAAGACAGCAATGTCAAAGAATTTTAATTCTATATATATCTATTAAGCTTACGGATTCCAAAAATATGGAAATTCCTAAAATAAATATACAAATACAATTAATTAAAAACCAATCGGGAAAAACTCTTAATCTATATTACGAAGGTTTTGGGACAAATTCCACCTCTATCAATAAAAAAATTGGCAAAATGTATTTTTTTTTTTAATGCATTCGAATGCAAGAGTAAAGTTTACTTTTACAAAATAATCATAAGAGGATTACTAAACATTTATATATATATTTTGAAAATTAGACAATAATACACATTGTCTTGGCGATAGATGGAATGTTTGTCACCTTGGTTAATAATTTTAAATTTTCCCTATTTTTCACTGATTAAGTGAGAATTTCTTCCGAAACGTTTTAAATATACATATATTAAACGATTTTACAAATGTTTGTTTTTTTAATTTAAGAGCTGTATTTATTTATACAATAAATACAATCAAGAATTATTGTCTGTTCAACATTGCACAAATGATTAGAGATGGTTACCATATTTTATTTTTCTTCATTCTTTGGGCGAAATTTCCTGATAAAAACGAATAAATCTAACTTGCAAACAAAAATGAAAAAGTTCTATATTATATACACATAAATATATTAAAAAATAAATAAGTAAAAATAGTAGTGAAGATTCTCTTTTTACTTTCACATTTATATTCTATAGAATATAGTAATGTGAAGTATTGCAATGGCCTGTCTGGTTTAACTTAGTATGCTCTCCGGAAAAATTTTGGTTGTTTAATTATTTTTTAAGCTAAAGGTTTCAGCTAGAACTTGGTAAAGATGTACAGTTTATTATAGCATTAACCCAGAAATGTGTATAGATTTCACTTTAAATGTTACTACATTTCAGTTCCATATTAAAATTCGATTTTTTTTTACTAAATTTCTGATTATGAAGCCCCGAAGCCCAAAATGTAGTTAGGTTTTTGAACTAAAAGTATTTTGGTACCATAACGAACTTTCTAGAACATTTTACTCATGATTTATGGTAGATATTGAATTTAGTCAGAGAGATAAAAAAATATCTTATTTGAAAGTTTTTTTAACTTTTCAGAAATTTACATGATAAGCTAAAAAATAGAGCAAATTTAACTTATTTTTATTATTGTTATATTAATAATTGATTTTAAATTTTTATTCTTTTTTAAAAGATCTACTCTCCAGGTAAATGGGTCTATTTTTTTTTTTTTAATATATTAAAATACTTGAGTATGAATTTTTTAGTATTTTCATTTTTATTCTTATTTATTTTCAAATTTTTTGTTCAATTCGACTGAATTTGTGTTCATCATTAAAATAAACTTAGAGATATTCTTCTTTGAGAGTAGATCTCCAAAAAGAACAAAAAATTAAAATAAATAAATAAATAAAAAGAATCAATTATATCCTTGATTTCTCAAATTACTTATAATTAGTCAAGACTTTTTTTAGTCGAGGTAAACATAATTTAGAATTGTCGTACCCGTAATTTTTTCTCGAGGGGGCTCATTTTTTATATAAAATTTTACTGTATAATAATATATATATATATATTAGATTTGCGAAATTTCATATTTATATCAAGTCTTAAATGTTTATTATCAGGGGCCCGGACCTTTGGGCACGTCCTATATAATAATTATATGTACCTACGAACAGAATGGCGCTAGGGCAATCTGCCAATCACACTAGTTTAAAATGTTAATATCTACTTTCTTAAAAAAACGAAAGGTAACGGGAAACCACCCAGTAAAATACATTACGGTGCAAAAAAATCGAAACACTAATTAAAACTTTATTAAATAGCAAATTTTTTTAAAATTTTTACAAATAAAATGTTCCATTAACTTTTTTTACAAATAAAATGTTCCATTAACTTTTTTTTACAAATAAAATGTTCCATTAACTGTTAAACTAACATATTCAATAAATATTATTGATAATTTTTGAATTTTATAAAAAAAAATAAGTTAAATTAAATTAAAAGATAAAATTACAAATTATCCTACTTTTTCAATATCACTTTAATTTAAATAAAGTTTTAATAAAAGATCAAATTCCATTTGAAATATCAATAAAATGAATCATGCTCAAGCAGTTCAAATTGTGTGCCTAATTAATCAAGGGCTAAGTCAACGACAAGTGGCAATTACACTTGCAATAAGCAATAATTTCAATAATGTATGGTTTCTTGTAAAAAAATTAAAAATGATTTACTATTTAATAAATTTTTTATTGTTGGGTCGATTTTTTTGCACTTCAGTGTACTTTTCAAATTATTAAAAAAATCCCTATTTTCGATTTTATTTTTTGTTTTTTTTTTATTTTTTTAAATTTTTCTTCCCTTTCAAAGGAAACACAGATTTTCAAAAATAATGAATTTCATTATTATTCTTTATTTATTCAACCATTATTTTAATGTTAAATAAATTGTATTTTTGTATTGAAAATAGAAGTGGTATCGAATGTATATTTTGCTTTTGTTTGCTCAAATTTCGTGCCTCGCACGAAATTAATTTCTAAAATAAAAAAAAAAATAAGCATAAAAATAAAAATCAGCAAATTGCAGGAAAAATTCGCTCGCTCGTTGGTTGGCTGGTGCGAACGAATCTCCTTCAAACAACTCCTGAAGAGGCGGAGGCTTCGTTAAATAAACAAATAGAATCCCTCCGTGATTAATAGTTTATTTATTTAAGAATGTTTTATTTTGATTAATTAGCCAACAAAATGCATGGAAACGTGAAATTTTAATAAGTCAACTTTTCGTCTCTGCTGTTTTTGCACTTGCACGTTCGAACGAAAAACAAAACAACGAAAGCATCTCTGTTTTTTTTTTTATTTTCGACCGGAGGGCAGGCGGGGGATGGTAAAAATATTTCTAAATGCCATTAAATGGTATAAAATTAAATAAGAATGTTCTTTAGACGGGCGTGCGGGGCGGGGAGAAGAGACGGAGTTTTCCTTCCATCTGAGCTCGTGTAAATAGGTGGGAATCTTAGCTGGATGGGCTGCCTGCAAAGCAAAAACGGATCAACACATTATTTTAATGCAAGTATTAAATTCTTCCGATTATAAATTCTTATTCTCTTCTAATCTTCCATTAAACAATCCGCTTACTTGTTGTTGTTGTTTTTTTCCAATCATTATCCCTCACTTTTTGTTTTCCACAAATTCTAATATCTCCCTCCTGCATATTAGAAAAAAAAGAAACTTTTTTCTCTTTTCGTTATTTTTATATTTTAATCGGTTAAATTACTACTCCTATTATAAGTAGATATTTATTTATCTATTTCATTTTTAATTATCTTTTTAATTTATTTATTTATTTTAGTTTTTTATTAAATGAATATATCATTAAGGTAGTTGTTTCGCGACAATACTAGCAAAAAATTAATGCTAGAGTATATAGAACAGACAATAAGGATTCATAACATTCGACGAGATGCGGTATTCCCTTTTTAATTGTTATTATTATTATTTTATTCTTTGTCTCAGCATACTAAGGTTTCACACCGTTCTGCTGTGGCCACACCCTGAGCTCCAGTGGCTCAACTCAACCGGATCCTGAGTGGGAGGATAGGAGGGCTATAAGGGGAGATGTGGAGGCCCTTAAAAAATAATAATTATAATAATAATAATAATTCATAAGCCCAAAACTTTTTGCTGTTTATGTACCGATTCTGGCCAATCCCCTGCTCGTTGACAAATCTGGCACCATTGTAAGAGTTTGAATATTTTTATATTAAAATGACAGATAAAATACATTTTAAAGATCGATTTATTTCTATAAAAATCGTTTTGTTATTTTTTAACAAATGTAATCAACGCCTACGTTACAGCTTATGAAAAATTATAATTTTAAAAAAATCTAGCGCATGCGCTCTTTATACATCTTTCGCTGGTTAAATAAATGTGCTGTTGCCAAATTGTTTTTAGTGTAAATTTTTTTTATACATTTTCATTATTTATTCATTATTATCTCAGAAACTGTGTTGTAACTATGAATCAAAATTGTCTTAAAATATCTATTGGTTATTGTTTAATGTTGGTTTACTTTTTTATAAAAATGGTAAGAAGAGTTTCTTAATTATAATTAAATATGTATGTAAATTTTCCGATATCCCGTATAGTGCAATGTATAAGAGTCTGAAAAACTCTATTTTTGAAATTTAATATCTCCGGAACTATATTGTTCATAAATTTCGTTTTGCCACTAATCGATGCAGAAGTATTTAAATAATAATCTGTCTATATTTCAAAAAAATCCTAGGAAAACCCATTTGGCGGAACAACTACCTTAAATTAGATGTGGTGCCTAATAAGCAACCTAACATGCCTAGCATTACCTAGAGCAGCTAAAAGCATACCTTACAGGCGTTTACGAATTAAATTTTGTGATTAGTAAATCATCAAACAAAAATACTTTTACTCAAAAACTACTAAGTTTTAATGAACTTGAGCACCATACTCTCTCTTTTTTTTTTACAAAAATTATAATTTCTTATTATTCCTCCCCTTGATATTGAGGGGGGGGGGGGGTAGACTAACTTTTTTCTTTTGTAATAACTTTCACTGAAACTAGATATTTATTTATCTATTTCATTATTTTAAATAACTATTAAATTTATTTATTTTATTAAATTAAGTAATAAAATTTCATCAAATTTGTTGAAGAAGCCTATGGCAAAAGGGTATGCAATCAATTATCTTAACTAGAGGAGCGCAAAGCCTACCATACAGAAGTTTACCAATTATATTTTTTGAATAGAAAAATCGTCAAAAAATAAAACTTTTTTATTTCCAAGTATTTCACTAAATCAGAGTTGTTACCTCTTCATCCCCTGAAATGATTTTTATTATAGTAGTTACAAATACACAAAATACAATATATATATATATATATAATATTTGTATACATTTTGTATAATGTATATATAATTATAATAATATAATGTTACTTTACCTTTATTATTAGTCTTAATTTATGTTTAATTTATTGTTAGGTCAAATATTTTCTGTCAGCTCAGAATCTTTACCTTATATTTTTAAAATTTCGAATATGCCTAATTACTCGGTAAATCAAGTAGTTTACAATGTGATGGTTAAATAATTATTCTAACTCATTCGCTTCCACTTCGGAATTATGGATAAATTTGAATATCAACAAAGTTTTTATCATCAATGTTCGTGCAGGGCGTTTTTATTCACTCCCTCTTTCTCTTAATTAAATATTTAATCCAAAATAATTAAATTAAATCTGTAAGTAGTATTTCGACAATATTACCACCGTTCTAAATCGAAATATATATATATATATATATATATATATATATATATATATATATTTAAGTTTTATTCAATATTTTTTTTATTATTTATACTTTTTAATTAAAACATTATATCGATATATATATACCCCCACCATGACACAATATATACCAATCGGAATATTTACACTTCTTTCAAACGATATAGAATTGATTCTATATTGATTCATTAAAATTAAAAAAGCCCTTGCGCTTGATACAGCCAGAGTTGACTAATCCTCCTTTCCTCGTATCAAATGACTGTCTCCTCTGGAAAACAAATACAATTTTTAAGTTCAGTGCCCTCAGTATTTGATCCCCCTAACCAGCTGTGCATACTTACCGTAATCTCAGCTGCTATCGCATGCATTATCGTTAAATTTCGCTCCGAAAGGATCTACAACTGGAAATGCCTCGAACCCCGGGATGATGCTCTTATTCAATTAACACATTGAACTATTTGGGACAAATGCATTTGGTTCCATCCATTGCATTTCTCTCAGCGAAATCCATAACTAGCCTTTTGGGGATTGCATTCTGTGGAGTATTCGCGCTCCTCCAGTTCTTCTAAGCCAATATACATGGACATTCCATCGTTTTGAAAATCCAGCGACAATCCGCACTACATAGTATTTGGTCTAATTATCATATTACCCCCTTTTATTGATTAGATTGGTGCAAAAAATATAACCTATCAATCAACAATTAACGTACAAATACGCGGTAAATTTAACATTAGTTAAATTTATTTTAAAGACTAAAAAATATTAAAATTTATTACTTAAGGTAGTTGTTCCGCCAAATGCGTTTTCTTAGGTTTTTTTGAAATTTAGACAGATTATTATTTACATACTTCTGCATCGATTGGTGGCAAAACGAAATTTATGAACAATACAGTTCCGGAGATATTTAATTTCAAAAATCGAGTTTTTCAGGCTCTTTGGGATATCGGAAAATTTACATACATATTTAATTATAATTAAGAAACTCTTCTTACCATTTTTATAAAAAAGTAAACCAACATTAAACAATAACCAATACATATTTTAAGACAATTTTGATTCATAGTTACAACACAGTTTCTGAGATAATAAGGAATAAATAATGAAAAATGTATAAAAAAAAAAAAATTCCACTAAAAACAATTTGGAAACAGCACATTTGTTTGACCAGCGAAAGATGTATAAAGCTCGCATGTGCTAGATTTTTTCAAAATTATAATTTTCATAAGGTGTAACGTAGACGTTGATTACATTTGTTAAAAGATAACAAAACGATTTTTATAGAAATAAATCGACCTTTAAAATGTATTTTATCTGTCATTTTAATAAAAAATTATCAATCTCTTACAATGGTGCCAAATTTGCCAAACGAGCACGGGATTGGCTAGAATTGGTACATAAACAGCGGAAAGTTTTGGGCTTATGAACTATGAATCCTTATTGTCTGTTCTATATACTCTAGCATTAACTTTTTGCTAGTATTGTCTCGAAACAACTACCTTAATAATATAAATAAAATTGATTTGTTCTTATTTGTTTGATAATCGATTCAAGTAAATTCTCAATCACATGAATATCTTCGAATTGTTAAAATCCTCTAAAAAACGCCACAAGATTTTCTTATCCTTTACTACATTTATATTTATATTTAACCATATAGATAACTGTAAATTTTTTACTTACTTTATTTCATCCATTCGTTATTTACTATTAATAATGAAATTTCGCTGGAAATTAATATAAAATCAAAGAGTCAGTACCCAGGCAGGCGATCGCAATACTTCCCCATTATATTCTATAGATTATAGAATACAAATGTGAAAGTAAAAAATCTATATATAAAGTTGAACAAACCAAAAAAATGTATGAAATCGAGATGCCAATATCTATTTTCTTTGAGAATGTTGAAAATCAAGATCCATCTTTTCTTGGGAAAAGTATTTTTGATTTTTTCTTTATATATATATATTTGTTGTGGCATGGTGCCCAAAAGAATATCGTTTATTTTTTTCAACAGGAAACTGTCACTTAATAAGCTTTTCAGTTACGATTAACTTAATTATGAATAAATATTGTAGACTCAAAAACAAACTTCACACTATCTCACGTTACAATTCTTATAAACAGATATTATTTTAAATTTCACTTATATTACCATGTTATAAGATATGCTTTTCTTTCTTTATAGTTTGTTATCTTCTATTTTCTTCATTTTATACTTTGTTTATAAATATACATCATTGGTGGAAGCTTTCACGGTTAATGTTTGAGTTATTGGAGCTTATACTTCAGTTTAGTTTTATTACATATTTGCAGTATTGATACTAAATGTTCAACAATACTGGATTGATTAACAAAAACTAGTCAAATGTGATATCGCTTTTACCTCGGTACTAAATAGTAAAAACCCATCTAACACGGTGTGTCCACAACTATGATTGAAATTTCCTGGTGCAAAAAAAATAAAGATAAATGGACCAAAATTTCTGGCCAAAAAGGGGTGCCATGTGCCTATGTCGCCGCCATCTTAACCGTAGACTCGTTGCTATGACAACATTGGCCCCTCCAGAAATGTAATTTGGCTCGGAGCTTGTGCGTTAAATGGAGATTTTTATCAGGAGGGCGGCGGGAAAACTTTTAAGTAAACTTGTAACCAATGCTTGGGATATTTAATTATGATTGATACAGATGTTCTGAAATTTTGTGTGAAACATCAGACGTCACGACTACTCATTTGAAAACTTTGCTCACTTGATTAGAGCTATACAGATTCAATTTAAATATCACCCCAAGAAGTGCTTTAAATAGATTTTATGGTTTTATGGATTATTTTGGATGTCAATTTTATTTACCCAAAATTCCTAACAAACATTTACCAACTGAATTTCTTTTAATGAAACCCTATAAAGTTTATAAAAAATATCTTATTATTATTTTCTTAAGACATAAGATACAATATAATCTTCTAATACTTTGAGATAAATATTATTAATTGATATCAGAAACTATACCAGAAAAGTAGGTAGATATATAATCTTTTGTTTACAATTTAATTTGAGATTTTTACTGTATTTTTTTAACAATCAAAATTTTTCATTTAATTTTATTAAAATAAATAAATTTTTGATTTTTTATATTTGTTGGCATGTTATTGGTAAAGGAAATGCAACGTTGGTACGGATTACAATAGCCAACTTTTATGCAAAATGAAATATTTCAAATATCATATCATTCAATAAATAATATTAATTTAAATTAAATCATATATTAGATGTTTGTAATCTTAATTAGTATTTTGATACTTAATGAATTTTCTTATAGTTGATATCTGTTAACGATATATTAATAAATTTTATTAAATTAATTTAAACTAATAAATTACTTTATCATAATTTATAACTTTATATTTTTATTTTTCAAAAGTAATATTTTATTTTAAATTGTATTTCTCAAATTATTCATTAAATTACTTTTTATTTAGAAGTTTAATTATTATGTACTTATTTAGGATTAAATTAATAAAATAGACTAATTTCAAATGTCGATCACTTCATTACTATCTAATAATCTTATATTCTTTACATTTATAACGTCTTAAAGAGATTAAGTAATACAACATGCTAGATGTTGTGAATATATAAACTTAGTACAGTGCTTAAACGGTTTAGATTTTTTTTATAAATATTCCTTCTTAGTTAAATGTTGGGCCTTTCTTAAATCTTGCTTTTTATCTATGGATATATTTTTCAGCGTTTATATATATATCTAGAAATTTTCTAATCTCCTATATTGTTTCACCAATTTATCGCATCTTATTTCATACCTTTTGTGACGCGTTTTTTTCATCTCATCCCTTTTTCTTTCCGTTTATTTCTTCTATTCTTTCTTTTTTCGTTTTACACCAGGATATTTTATTAACGCCTTAAATAAACTCGGATATCAATTTAAAGCATTTTCAAGCTGCACATTTTTAGTATTCCGCTTTAATTCAAAGGGGGGTGGGATTCTTTTCTTACCAATTATTATGATAACTACACCCCTAATGAACATTGAAATTTAATATAATTTTATTCAGTTGTAAAATTTGACACAATTAGGCATGCTTTTTTTTATTCGCAAACGTTAAGGAGATATTTAATGAGCGCATAAAACGATGCGGTTCGAATTAATCCTCCATGAAACATAAAAGGACTTCATCCATTTCGAATTTCATAATTTTTATTTATTTACTTATTTCAATATAAATGCATTTTATATTCACGTTTTTTTTTTAATTGAAATATTTTATTTCTCTTTTCATAAGTAAATGTACCTAGCTAGGTAATGGCCAATTTTATGGATGGTATTTATCATATTCTGAATAGAATGTCGTTCTTACTTTCCTATTATTACCTGATTTTTTTGGTAGGTATGTATCATTAATATTACTTACAAACCAAAGAAACAATCATAAACTTTACCCATTTAAAATAAATAAAAAAGTAACTAATTCTTAATTCATTTTACCCTTTTGCTTATATTATTGGCTTATTTATTCGTAATTTTTAGTACCTTTTAGCAGTAAGCACGGCAGTAAAGACAATATCCTCTTATGAATGATTATATATATATTCCTTTGTTAATAACTTCAATTTAGATAAAAGTATTTATTATGTGCTTGTTTAGAAATATTATTTCATTGAAAGTTTTTTATCGCTCCTCAATACATTACTATTCGATATGTTAAATTCTTTGTATTCTTTATATTTTCAATTACCTATTTTTTAAGAGGTATACCTGAGTATAAGTTGAGTATATATTATACGCTTATTTAAGAATATTATTACATCGAAAAGATTTACGTTTCTCACTTCATTATTATTCGATATGTTATTTTCTTGGTATTTATAATGTTAAATTAATATAATGGACCTAAAGCAGTATATTAATGTTCAAAACGTGTGATTCTTAATATTTATATTTTCTGTTAATACTAACCCATTATGGTGCAAATTTTTAATTGCATTAGATTTTTATGCTTAGTCCTGTTCAAGTCTTTTTGAAAGATAGTGTGGAAATGAAAAAAACAGAAACAAATTTTGAAATGTATTTATAATTATTTATTTATTATATTCTGTTTAAGCTTTTATTCTCGATAATTCTGTTTGTATTCCGTGAGTTTTGATAATCTTAACAAACTTATTGCAATACGGTTAGCCATACTTCAAGGAGAATTGAACGCCAGACAAAATTCGCCCTCTGTTATACCTAGATCGAAATTGAATTTAGTCTTAAATTGAAAGTTTTTGTGCCGAGGGTAGCAGAATTTTTATATATTGAAGGAGACAATAAAACTATAGTCTCGTTATAAATAAATAAAATTTATAATTCCAGCAGAAGACACACTCTTTTATTGTCTCCTTCAATGAATTTAGTCTGTCAGACTGTCCCTTTTATCATATCGGAAATGGACCCTAGGCCCTTCTGCCATGTTTATATGAATATAAAATAAATTAATGTCCCATTCTTCATTTTTACCAGTCTCATATATATCTTTAAGATTTCAAATAAGCTCGAGAGATTTTTTTTTTTGAACCACTAGCAAAATTGGCGAGGTGTAAACGGCAATTTTAATTAAATGCACCGTAAATAAATAAAAGCAAATGGCGACGGTAATGTGTCAGGTTGCCAGGTAAAAGATCCGCTCTGCCAAAGTGGTTTCACTATAAAAAGTGTTTTTCCAATGGCCAGGGACCTCATAAACAGCTCTCGAAATGGACCCCGATAAAAAGTCAATGCAAGTGAGACTCTCTTAGCGAGAATTTATTTTGTTTTTATTATTAGTAGTAGTATATATATATATATTATTTTTTTGTATATTTTTATTAAATAATGATGCTCATATTTTATTTCAACGATACATACCGGAGCATTAGTGAGCAAATGAACTAATAACAATAGCAATAACGCTAAGAAGGACGATTTATAAAAAAAAAAAATTATGGGATCGATGGATGAAGAATTGGAATCCAAAATCAACGGCCACTATTGGCTGAATTACGACCAGAGCAGGAGGTCTGCTACCATTGCAGACGGTCGCTAAAAAAAGTGCAATCTATTCAAATATAGAATTATACAATAGGATATTAGGATCTCAATCATTGTAATATATATATACAAAACAAATGGTGAAATTAATTTTTTCTATTTGTCGAATTTTCTCTGTGTTGGATTATAGACGATTTTGTTATAAAACAATAAAAAATTAACACTAACTATTACGGGTTATGGGGTTTTTGAGTTGACATATCTACCTGTCAGGATCTCATCTTCCGGTCACTTTAATTTGAATGTTTTTTTCTTAATTAAATTAAATAAATTATTTACAGGTGGGTGTCTCAAAAAAATTTATAATTACATTTTTTTCAATTTTCTTTTAATAATTAATTAACCTTTTATTTTTAAAACCCGCTAATAGTTCATTACTACTACATATTATATACATATTAAAATTAGAAAATTTAATTAGAAGCATTTTCTTTATTAATATACTGAAAACTACAGAAGAATTTTGAAGATATAAGGTCATTTTCGTCCTCTTAAAAAAACTCGACGATTCAGAGGATCCTTCTGCATGGCTAAAAAGAGTCATCGAATGAGCATCCGTGTATATAATTATTATTTTTAATTGCAATTAATTTCAAAACTTTGTGCATAGCGGTGTTTTGATAAAGGCCGGGTGCAGTCAAATTGTGCAAAAAAAAAAAAAATTATTTCCATTTCATTTAATGCTGGCCACAAACAAAATAAAATCGACCTTTTTCCCCGAATATAAAATTAAAAATAATAATATTATATCATTTTAAACAAGCAAATAATTACAGAGTAGCCCTTGGTCAACAAGGTACTATACTTTTTTTTATCTTAGGGAAAGTGGTGTAGGTTTTAGGTGAAACATGATATTAATTAATAAAGTAAAGGGTGTGTAGTTTCACAGTGAATGAAATAAAACTCAAAGAGGTTTATACAAACTCAATATATTTCGGATTATTAGTCCATCATCAGGAGTTAACAGGTCAGTTTGTAACCTGTAAACTCCTGATGATGGACTAATAATCCGAATATATTGAGTTTAATTTTCTTTGAATTTTATTTCATTCACTGTGAAACTACACACCCTTTACTTTTATTAATTAAGGTACTATACCTATATTATATTTCAAATGCATTTTGGTTCTTAATCACTTTATCTTTCTCTTTTTCAATAATTTCAAATTGTGTCAATATTTACATTCCTAATTAAAATATCTTATTTCATTCACTGTGAAACTACACACCCTTTACTTTATTAATTAAGGTACTATACCTATATTATATTTCAAATGCATTTTGGTTCTTAATCACTTTATATTTCTCTTTTCCAATAATTTCAAATTGTGTCAATATTTACATTCCTAATTAAAATATCTCTACCATATAGGTAGTTGATTAGTATATAATGTCAACGGACATGAAGAGTTTTTAATGGATGATTTCGTAAATTTCCAAGTCGTAGCTGGCTGGCTGGCTGGTCATTTTTCTTTTTGCCATTTCCCTGTTTTTTCCCTATTAATTCGAGTGTTTTCCGATGTGTCTATGTGCGTGGATATGGGTGTGCGTGTGCGGGTGGGCCCCATCGAGGCGGCCGAGTTAAATGGCTGTCGGAGGCGGTGGCGGTGGCGGTGTGTCGCGGTTTTAGCTGAGACTGTACCTGCAGGTCGGGATCGGGGCGCATTCCTGCGCAGCCGCCGCCAAACGTCATGTTTTGATATTCATTTCGAAAAGCCATGTCGCTGTTCACATGCCTCTTTTTGTTCCCGTCTAATTAACATCTGCTAATATCCAGCCCCGAGGAGAGGTGGCCAACCACTGCAACCGATGCAACTCCCAACCGGCTGCCGAGGAAATTGCCGAAATTGCTGAATCGCTTCCCGCAGACCAAATTCCTCCTTTCACCCTTTTTGCCTTTGTTCTTCCCTTTAAATTATTTCCTTTCCACCCTTTCGAATAAAACCTGTAATTATTTTTAACGATTAATAAATAATTCGAAATAAAGGCAACGTTCTTTATTTATATTATCCCGAAATTCGTTACTAAATCTATGAAGAAACATAAACTATTGTAGAACATGCTTTGTAAACGATTTAATTATTTACAAATTAACCGTTAGAAGTGTTCTTCGAATTTCCATTAGGACTCTTTTCTCTCTTTCTCCCATCGCATCGTGTAGGACCAGCGAAATGATCTCGCTGAAATGTAAAGGACTCCTTTTCTTTACTCTCTTGAGGCGTGTACTGCTATTTTCTTCAATAGAATATCGGCAAAGCAATGAAGCATTGTGTATTGCAGCGTTTCACGCAAAATAATAATAATAATAATAAAAATAAAATAAAAGCAAAGAGAAGAATGAAGTGGCCTGAAAATGAACGGGTCTCTAAATATGTCCAGCTGACTGAAAATAAATGTAAGCCTTGTTTTACTGAAGATATTATAAAAACCAATATTTAATTTTCCCCTGTTTATAGTATCTACCAATTCAAACATGAAATCAATCGGAAACTTCTCTCGCAATGCATTAAAGTCTCCCACTTGAATAATATTGAATAATTAATTCAACAGGATTTCTTTTTCACATTTTTCCCCTATTCATTTCGTTTTGAAAATTCAAGAACGTGACTTTACGCTAATATAAGATCATTATCCTTTATTTATCTAACTCTCTTATTTTTTTAAGGGAAAAAATCTCACATTAGTATGATTATTATTCATTTTTTTCCAAATGGGAATTTAATTATTCTTTTATTTCTTCAAAACAAAACAAAAACAAAAAAAATAATAATAATAAACAACCAATTGATCTATTTTTATAAATACAATGTTTTTTATATAGTACTAGTATTGATTTTACAATGATTTTTTTATTATTTTGATATAGAGGGTTGGAATAGAGTTACACTGTAAAAAATGGAGTTCTATTTTGTTATCGGAGTGAAAAAAATAAAAACCAAATTTTCAAAATCTCTAGTGACCAGAGATGAGTTCTGTTTTTTGTATTTATCCATCCATTTATTCTTGTATTTCTTCTGAGCATTTGACCATGGTGGGGGCCCCTTAATCTCTTAAGTGGGCGGCCACAGAACTCAGCCGACAACAAAAACAAAACAAAAAACATTCAACGATTAAGCCTCGATTTATTATAATATATATATATATATATATACATATATATATATATATATATATATATATATATATATATAATTTAGAGTCCAAATTTAAATTGAAAAAAAAATTCATTAAACATTCAAAGAAATTTTTCTTTACGGTACTAGGTATTTGATAATAGCAATAATTATAATATATTTCTATTCATTTTTTTATGATAAGGATGCAATAATATTCCTCCAAGAATATACCACACCTATACTTGAAGATCACAATCTTTAGTGCTTCCAAACTATTGTGCAAAACACCCTTGACACCAGCCCTAGACTCTGAACACTATCTTTCTTTCAAAAAAGCAAGAACCCACCATGACTAGGTTTTGCAACTTAATGTTAATCGCCTTTTTGGATTACTAATATTTAAATACAAAAAAAGTGACTCTCACCCTCGAAAGAAAATGGGGTTGTTTTAGGTGTTGGAGTTAAAATTACCTGTGAAACTAGAACGTGAAGAAAATTTGTGTTTATTGACCGTAAAGTGGTGTTCTTTGTTTGAAATAGAATGTTTCTTATAGATGAGACTTTATGAGGAACTATTTACTTCATCACTTTTACTTACAATGCCCCCAAGGGTTAAAGATCCTAGTTAAAATTAAATGACGCGACTACTATTTAAGGTTCCAATATTAATTCCCGCTGAATGCAAGCAACATGACTCGAATTCGGAGTAATGTAAACAAGTTGGAGGCACTCAGAGACACTAATCTAAGATCTAGCTCATATACGGCATATCTTGAGTGGTTGCACCCAAAGGCGGGGTTGGGGGCACTTGCTCCTCCTCTGAATTCTCGATATATTCTATGTTGGTTAATTTAGGTAGTTTTTTTGTTAGAATTGTACTTTGTATTTATAATTTACTTTCTTTTAAACGTTTGATCATGAATATTTATATATGTAATATTAACGATGTTTATTTTATGTAAATTTAAAGTCTTAAATCAATCATTTATGTAAAATTTGTTTCCCACTCCCCAAGAAAAATGTGAAACAATGTTTTCAATATACCAAACTCATTGGCATATATCTTTATTGTTACGATCAAAGTTAGCAAAGTTCGATACTCCTTTGATAAGCTTGATAGCTTAGAATGAAAACATCCGAATTTCAGAAAATGTATTCCATCCGAATCATACCCTATTGAAATGTGTATCAAGTAAAAATATAAAAACAAACATTTTTTTTTGTTTTGTCGTTAATTTCGGATCATTTAATTAGAGAGTTGATTGAATTATTTAAATAGTAAATAGTGACTTAGCTCCGATTGTTGTTCAGTGTGATTAACAAAACAGAGTTTTTTATTTAATTACCACTGCGGTATAAGCCTAGAAAAAACTATCAACATGACCACGAAAGTTGTTTTTAACTTTTGTCTTTTTTTTCCATTAACTACCTATATCTATGTTTCTATCTCTATAATTATTTATTTATTCATCAACGGAGGAAGCATTTTTTTTCTTAAGTTTTTCTTGAATGAAATTTGTTCATTCGAATTTTGAAGTTTTTGACCATCTCGAAATGACTGAAGTAATCTCACAGTGTCCATCCATTTTGAAGTTTGCTTGATTTTTTTTTTTTTTTTTTTAATAATTTCCAATTGGTCAATTAATTTAATTTCGAAAATAATTTCCATCGGAGCGTGAAATGGCCATTGCTGCTGCTGATTCCCTCTCCACGGTTCCAAACTCTCGATAGTAATGAAGTTAGCAATGGGTCGGTGTCCTGAAGCCTAGGTAGGTACTCGTGCAAATTCTGACGACCCATCCACACCTCCAAAGGAAAAATTTCTTCAACAGGGCTCTCCGATGTGCACTCTTTGTTTCTCTTTCGCTCAGTCCATTTCATGCCGGGGCTCCCTTCTTCATTTCCTTGTCTTTTACTTTATCACCGCCTCTTGACAATGTCCCTGGTGGATCATATTCCCACCCTCGCTGCCTCGTTTACAATCCCGGCAAAAGAAAGTCCGCTCTCGGTAACTCTTGTTATTAACTCGATTATTAGCTCTGCTCGGGAGGTAGGTTCGGGCAGACCACGAATTGCGCTTTCCTGGTATGGAGAGTGCAGGTACGCACCGTTCTCGAGATGGGTACCTTCCTCGGCAAGGTGTTGTTCTTGGGACCTGATAGCACCCTTGGCCTGGCTGCTCCGCGCCCGTTTCATCAGCCGAATCGATTTTATACAAAGAGGAGCCCTCGGATTGGTGCTCAATCCGCTCCCCCTGGCCTAATCCTGCCTGGGGCTGCCACGACTCCAAAACCCGACCCTCGTCTCACGCCAGCACATCAAATATATTATTTCACTCGCGAATGTAATATCGAAAGTGCATTTGGTGTCGTGACGAGGAAATTAAACACAAACACTTGCTTAATTACACTTATAAACAATTTTTTCACAAAAATTTGAATCCATTTTTTATTGAAATTTTTTTCTTTCCTATAGTTGCAGATTGCAGTTGATTTTTGAGTGAAAATCATTGAAGGGGTGACCTCTGCTATAAAAATGTAAAATTTTAGTAAATAAGATAAAATTAAAAAAAAAAATGCTAAAATTTATAATTAAACAATTCACTAGTATTTTGCAATTGCTCTGATAAAATATATAGATACATCGAATATAATACACCCTCAAATTCAACAGCCACGGGAGTTTTCTAAACATTTTCCTGCAAAAATAACAGACTTCACTTTAAGACACCCCCCATTTTAAAAATTCTAATTTTATGAAAAAAGCCGTTTAAAACATAATATGCTATATCTTCCTTTTAAAGTTACGTACAAACATAAAAACCGATCACTATTTGTATCGTTAAAATTTATGTCTGTCAGTTTGTCAGAGTACTTAGTCTTAAAACTTAGAAGAATTATGAATTTAATTTACTAGATTATTTAATTCGATTGTATACATCCATTCGAAATATTTATATTAAATTGAAAGTGAAACTAAAATCTCAAATAAATAAAATATCATCTATCATGCACCCCGAATATTTACTATTAATCAAATATTGGTTTGGGTAAATCGTACTTAAATATAGGTATATAAATACTTTGGCTCTAATGAAGGGCGACAATTTAATTCTGGTCCCAATATGAAGAAATAAAGAGCGTTTATTTTGTCGGGAGAATGTGGGATAATGTTCGTTGGTAAGTGATTGTCTGTCAGTGACCATTGAGTGAACCCCGATTCCTTGACTTATGGAGAGCAACCTCTCCAAGTTTGATTGTCTCCCACCCCCTAAATGTACAACCCCCTTGGCGGTTTGGGGACAACCAATCGATAGCAGCTTAACTTGATTGCTATTGCACCTCCCTGTCTTGCGACAGCTACGAGGTCCTCGAAACCAAACTAGTTAGTGATCATGGCTGTGGGGCGATATATATCGACCATCGTAAGGGACCTCAAGAAACCCATTTGGGGCTGCTGGCTGCCCAAATGGCTTCTTTTACTTAATCCACCCCTTTTGTTTCCGAGTGTGAATCTAAACGAATAATTATTACACACTGGTCAACAACACTTAAGTATTTCTTTTGGGGCTTTTTTTCTATCTTAATCAAGAAGAAATCGAAATCGTGTTCTAAATTTTTCTGAGTTGCTAGTATCTATCATACCCACCGAATGTTTACTATTAATCAAATATTGGTGTGCGTAAATCGTACTTAAGTATATATAAATAAATACTTTGGTTCTAATGAAGGGTGACAATTTAATTCTGTTAAAATTCCCTCAGTGGAAAATGTTCGAATTTTAATTTAAACGAAGGGATGTCTCATTTCAGCTTTTATAATGAATGAAACAATTTATAAATCTTTACAGCTTGGATAATACTAATTTAACTCTTTAACCAATAAATATTCCTTAAATATTTTTTACAAGGCTTTGAATAACACCTTTTCACTGGGACCTGTTTTGACTCAGGCCAATCCTGTATTTGTGGATTGAAACTTAAAACAAACGTTTAGGAAATAATAATAAAACACCATAGTCTCTAATTAAAGTTATACCCTAAGCTTTGATAGACTAAGAGAGCTTATCGATTTCAATATTTTAATATTCTTCTCTATTTATTATTTTTCTTAAGGCATTTATATACTAAACATTATATGTATTCAATCAATCCTAATAAAATTACACAATTATTTTTATTCCATTTTATTGATATTAATAAATAAACACGAAAATAGCAATTAAATCAAAGAGTAATGATCATAATAATTTTTTTTTTACTTACTACATAGGTATTATTCTGTGACACTGAATTCGGCATTTTAATTTAATATTTTTATAGAGAAATAAATAATAATTGGAAAAGAAGTTAGATTTCCACCGAGCTTCACGACACACACGATTTTGTCATATCTTTTGTTAATTTGAATTTTATTATTTAAATTTTTTATCATTTCTAAAAAAAAAAATTTAATCTAAAAGTATCCTTCTTTTTTGCTTTATAACATACTTAACCAGGCAGGCGATCGCATTACTTCCCCATTATATTCTATAGAATATACTTAAATGTGAAAGTAAAAAATATATGGATATACATCAGTGGCGTGCGGTCCATGGATACTGTGGATGCGGCGCATCTCTAAAATTTCAAACATTTAGACTATTTTCATAAATATCGACTTCAAAATTTCATGAGGATCTTTAAATTTTCAATTTATAATTCGTTATTTAAAATATTTCTATAAAAAACATTTTTTGTTTTGAAAAGTATATTGGTTCTCGAAATGAAATAAAATTGTTGCATAGTTTCAAGGGACAATTAAAAGGAATGATTTTTCCGAAAAGGGTGCGGATAGAAGGTTTGAAGTCCCTGCCTGGTATCTCTTCCAGTTCAAGCAGATCAAAGACAAGTCTAGGCGAGTTTTAGTCGAATAAATATTATTCTCTCTGAGGAACTATTTAAATAAAAATAATACAAAAAAGGAATAAATAAAGATGATTCGTTAATCTTTCGACTAATCTATTTCTAAGAACTCTCAATATATAAGATCGGAAATAACTAAGAGTGCTATGGACAAGTCATAGCTTGCTTATAGCAATATAATGAGGAGAAATTCAAGATTTTCTTATAGGACAGGCTGATTCATTGTGGAAGATTGTCGATTTCCATCTCAGGGACTGTGGAGTTTAAGTCACAAGCTTTAATTTTTGACTCCTACCCTCACTCACACAAAGCAGTATCCGAATGAAGGGTACTTTTTTGGACAGCATCCCCTGGATGAAAAGTCACCAACCTCCGTTAATATACATATTTTTTTTTTTTTTTTTTAATTATAGTTTCGAAAGTCATGCATTTATCTACAATTTACTTATTACATATGGATATATAATGTAAAATCAGTTTACATTGAACAATAATCCATATTCTCTCAACAAAATAAACGTTCTTTATTTCTTCGTATTTATCCCAGAATTAAAATTGCCACCCTTAATTTGAACTAAAAAATTTATATTTAATTAAATTATTACCCGTACGCAAAATATTAGTTTTGCAAATTCCTTGGTTCAATTGAATATCATTTTAATAGCATTAATGAATTAAATACATTTTACCTTTTAAACTTGATCTCTAAGCTAAATTTCAATGGGATAGGAATTTGGAATTCGCCCATTTGTTTCTACTTTTTGGACTTTCGAAAATTAAATTATTTACTAGAATTATCATTCAACCGTTTAATCAGGACTGACACGCAAAATTAAAAAAAAAAAAAAAAAAAAAAAAAACGTCTAAACACAAAACTTCGAAAAAGACTTAAATAAAATCTATTCGAATGAGATTTATATAAGTATAAATTTATATTTATATTTATTTTAGATTAAAAAATTATGAATGTGTCTTCTGCATGACAGAAATGTAAAATTATACACCTATATATAATTCTTGTAATTTATAGTGGGTGTTTTTGAATTTTAAAAATTATACTATATTTCAAAATTCAGCCTACTGAAGATATTCCTCAAATTAATTTAATTAAAAATAAACATTAAAACTATATATACATTATATTTATTTAACATTATTATTTTGAAGAACTTTCCTTCATCTTTAGGATATATATTTCAAATGAATATACATATGTAATATTATAGGCTTTTTAGCTTAAACTTTTCGATGATAAAAATAAATCACAATAATTCGTTCAAAGCATACAGCGTCTTGACAAAGTTTTCAATTTTTCTTCCGATACAGGTAGAATATTTTTATAATCTTTGCATCAAGCACAAGACACACGTTTTTATTTATTCTTTATAAGTTAACCAACCTTACAACTCACTGTAATGTTTTTTTTTTCCTTCAATTTCTATATTTATTTAATACTAACCTATCTGAATTTGTTTCAAATGGCTTTCTTTGATTCTTTTATGTCCTCTTTGACGCTACCAGTTAGTTAATTAGTCCATTCGGCCGGCCATCTCACCTTGACGACCTTGAAAAGATTTACGAAAATGTACAAATCGTTGGTCGTGTAATTATGTCATTCGGATGAATTGTGCTCGAATTTTCTAACGAATTTGAATTGAGAGAAGAGTTGAAGGGCCCAGCAAGGTAGTGCAAAAAGCAATGCAAAATAGGGCCCCTGCCCGCCATTCCGAATCAATAAGAAGCAAGTAGGGGCCCGGGCCGGTCGGCTGGCTACCTTTTGCTGACCAGCACCTGCCGCCAGGGCCCCAACTTTTGGGCCCCCCCCCCCCCCATACAAACACACTCTTTGCATGCATTTCTTCACCACCCAAGCAAGCTGGATCGGCCGTTTCGCCTCATTAAAATAATATGAGAGCCACTTTTTTTAAAGACTTGCTCCGATCATCGAAAAGCCAGAGGAGAATCCATTTTGCTGTTATCGTCATCCTGTCATTGTATAATGGATCGGGATCATCTTCTCCGTTCCAACTCACTTAATTGCAATACATTCTTATTTCCATCTCGCTATCAACAACGCTGGTTCGATTTTTTTGCCTGTCTTACTGCCTGGCACTGTCCGATAGATAAAAAACTAATTTATTTTCTGTTTGTTGATTTTATTCCAAATTTCCATAACAATTAACAATCAACGATACATTTAGACCTCTATCTGAGTGTGCCTTCGAGTGAAGATTTATTCTGATTGACTTCTGTTTTAAAGCACCGTCTTAATTTGAATCTTTTTAAAATGTTTGCCTAATGACTACTTAAGGCACAACTGTATCACTTTACCCGTAATAAATTTGATAATTTACTGACAAAAACGGAAAATACAACTAAAAGCCAACTTTACTAAAGGTAGTTAAAAAATTCAAACTTTCCCAATTATAGACAAAGAATAATAAAGATATAAAAATAGATCTTTCTTCTGCGTGGCCTGTCACATACCATAGCAGATAATGATCACGAAGTTGTCGTTCACTTAAAAATTTACTTTAATCACAATCGAAAGGATATTTAACTGTGAGGAATTGAAGATGACTCATGAAACGCTTGACAATTTTTTCAAAAGAAATAAAAATACCATGAAATGAAAATCTCACTTCAGACATATGTTTCATGAGATCACAATCCCATGATACATGTTTTTAGTATCAAATAAAAATATCTTATACCTTAAATTAACTTTTTTTGGTAGCAGGGGGGGTGTTAATTTACACTAAGAATTTCACCTCTTCGTTTTAGAGGTTAAGGGTAGTACATATCCCAAACTCTCCCAATATGCCAATTTTTAGCATCCTAGGGTTATTACATACTTAAGAAATGAAAATTTACCCTACAAATTTCACCCCCTTTATTTTATGGTTTTAAAGAGAGAAAGTCTGGGTTTTTCGAATTTTCCTTTATTAATGCCCCAAACTCTTTCTTTTTTTTTCAAGTGCCATATCAGGTCTCCCTGACGTTTCGGCTCCTCTCCACATATACCTGTGCTGAGTGTGTTTAGCTGTTTTTTACACAGATATACGGGACTTACTTTTTAACGCCGGTTCCGAACGGCAAGTTCGGAGAGGTTACTAGGCAATTATACTCTTGGTAGGTTGCCATTGCTTTCCAAACCCTTGCAATATGCCAAATTACCCTACTACTTTCACACCTTCATTTTAGAGTTTGAAAGAGAAATTCTTGGTTTTTCGAATTTTTCTTTTTCATGCCATATTTTTGCACCCTAGGGTCATTTGATATTTAATAGATGCAAAATTGCCCTTTAATTTTCATCCCTTAATTTTAGGTGTCGAAAGAGAGAAAGTCTGGTTTTTTCGAATTTTCCTTCATTATTGCCTCAAACTCTACCATAATGCCAAATTTTAACATTTTAAGCTCATTACATAATTATAATAATAGATGTAAATTTACCCTCCAATTTTCACCCCTTCATTTTAGAGTTTGAAAGAGGGAAAGTCTAGGTTTTTAAAATTTGCCCTTTATTAATTTGTGTTCCAAAATCTAGCAGTATACCAAATTTCATGGAGAATGATTAGAAGTTTTAATAACCAGTCAGTGAGTGTGTCTTCTGGTTTAGATTCTAAAATCCGAAACTTCGAATACTCTGAAATGGAATTAATATCTGTCGAAACGGAAAGGACTATTTCTATTTTATTTATATCTATCTATTATAATTATATCTAAGTTTCCTTTCTGTTATGATTAGATCTGAACATTTTTCTACTGAAATTGAAACGAAACCTTTTCGTAATAAATTCCACACTTACGAATAACTTCTCCTTCTCCCTTTCTGAACTATCCTTAATTATAAGATAGAACATGTTTTTTACATTAATTTCGCAAACTCCTTTTTTTACATTCGTCTTATTCAAATTTTTAATTTATGCAAAAGTATTTTGTCTTTAAAGTGACAATTAAATCGTAAATTATGCAAATAAAACCTCGCTCTCGTTATAATGAAGTATTAGTTCTCTTCGCAATTCGATTAAAAATGAATTAGATTTTGGTGAATAAAAATCATTGGAAACGGGACAAAGTTCAAAAAACTCTATACGCGAAATTATGAGTTCACATTTGTTTTTGTAAGAATTTTCGATATGTTATATATCTAAAATTAAAGTCATTTGATTATTGGAATTCCGCCAAAATCTCATGAAGTTATGATCAAGTCGATTCCCAAAAATGAATAAGTCAAAAATAAAAGTGGTTTTAAATATGATTTACTGGAGCCAATTTCCTTCTATTATTTAGGCTTTTAATGGGTCGTCTCCCAGTTGGAACGGAGACCTCGCACATTCATTATCACCGAACAGCTCAACTTTTTGTTCGGCAAAGTATTTTTCAGAACAATCAAACCAAAATATGCGCCGACAAATGAATCCGACCATTCCAAGAACAGACTAATTATAAAACGTTTGACAATTAGGGAATATTATTGTCGTTCTGCAAAATATGTATCTGTTCGATGGTCTTAATTAATATAGTTAAATTATAGTTAAACTAAAGCTAAAGTTCAACTTTACGTTTGATACAGTTTCATTCATCAAACTTCTTAAAACTCACTACAGACCATCATCCTTCCTTCCATTAAAAATTGGTCCTTCTTCACCTACTCTTTTTCCTTGTCTGGTTGCAATAATTCCTTCGATTGCTCTGACTGCTTGGGAATTGGTAAATCCGAATTCCAACGAGACCCTTCCATTCTAATTTGCATAGATGACAGAGGATGTATATTAGCCTAATTATGTTATATTATATTTTGACTAGATATATCTATCTTTAAAAACAAGACGCTTAGTTAATTTTGAAAAACAAACAATACCGAGTTTTGGAGGTTGTTTTGCAATCATTTTTGCATGCCACCATAGGTGTAACCCCTCTTTGAGTCGAAAAAACAAAGGAATTATAAAAAATTTGAATTTATTTGTTTATATATAAAAATTTGAGTTCCCTCCCTTCTTTTTACTAGTGTAGAATTCATACGAATATTTCTCGAGCCAAAACCTCCATTATCAATCAATCCTAGTTACTACTAAAAAAAATATTTTGAGAATTTAATTTCTCATTAAAACATTATATGTTTAAAACTCGCACTATATAGCTTAGTTTTATTCTCATAACAAAAATTGCAAAAACATCCACAATATTTATGCTGTAACGTGTGTTCCAATTCTTCTTACACATTAATCAAGTTCGCGGGAATATTTAAAAAGAATTGAATAAAAGCTGAGATAATTTTAATTCTGTTTAAAGTGATTTTTGTCTAAGAACCACATATAGTAAAAATTTTACTTTACCATACAGGGTAAGTATTGTAATCGTGCATGAAAAAAGTGGTTTTTTTTCCTTCTTTTTTTCGAAATATCTCAAAAACGACTGAAATTATTTTGATTAAAAAAATTGACCGAAACCATGGCATTTCGCTCTACAAAGAAGCCCTAATAAGTGAACATCGAAAAAATTATATTTTTCGAGATAATAATTGTTTTGTCAAAATGTCTGTTAGTCTGTTAGTTAGTTAATTAGTCTGTGCGTTACCAAATTTTGTGGATGAGCTAGCTCAAAAACTAGTGTGAATATCGAAACCAAATTTCACAGGTAGTTTTGGTCGATTGAGATTAAGCGCTGATTAGATTTTGGTGCATATCGACTCTAAATTAAGGGGGGTGGAGGGGGGTTAAAAATTAAAAATCTAGGCCATTTGACCAAACTCAACCAAATTTTGTATACATAATCAGTGGGATCCCAGAAGACTAAAAATGGAAAAACTAACCTCCCAATATGGGTGGTGAGGGTGGGGTAAAAATTATAAATCTTGGCCATTTGAGCAAACTCAACCAAATTTTGTATACATAATCAGTGGGATCCCAGAAGTCTTAAAAAGTAAAAACTAACCCCCCCCTCCCCTACATGATTATAAATAATTTTATTAAATATTAAATATAATTGAGGGACCAGGTTGTATTGTAAAGTCAAGTGGATGGCCACATCAGAACACGTCAGATTATTTTAGAAAAAATAAGATTAAGAATATATATATATATATATATATAATATACTAGAAAATCATAGATCAAAGATGGTGTCATCTATTAAATCCGATGGGACCAGGTTGTATTGTAAAGTCAAGTGGATGGCCACATCAGAACACGTCAGATTATTTTAGAAAAAATAGCATTAAGAATATATATATATATATATATATATATATATATATATATAATATACTAGAAAATCATAGATCAAAGATGGTGTCATCTATTAAATCGATGGAGTGGAATATTTTTGTGACTTATGTCAGAGGGTTAGCGCTTTTCACCCCTGGGAATCGAACCCGAGTGCCAGTAACAGCAATCCGGGCCACCTGGCTCACCTGCGGGATACGAACCTCTCTGACATATGCAAAATATTTTACCAAGACGTTATTCATCAAAATTTTACATATAGTGATTCTAAATTTAAACATATAGCCATGCCATATAATTTAAATAAAGTGTGTTGAGTGCTTGAATTTTGAAGAAATTCAAAATTGAAGGTAATGGAATGATTTTTCCTAATTTAATATAAAAGATATTAATTTTGCCGATGGTAATAGATTCAAATTTACTAGAAAATCATAGATCAAAGATAAGGTTATCTATTAAATCCGATGGAGTGGAATATTTTTAATTATATGTCAGAGGGGTTGTTTTTCACCCCCTCGGGAATCGATAATATAGTTAAATTATAGTTAAACTAAAGCTAAAGTTAAACTTTAAGTTTGATACCGTTTCATTCATCAAACTTCTTATAACTCACTTCCATTAAAAATTGGTCCTTCTTCATCTACTCTTTTTCCTTGACTGGTTGCAATAATTCCTTCGATTGCTCTGACTGCTTGTGAATTGGTAAATCTGAATTCTAACGAGACCCTTCCAATCCATATATGTAATATATGTATATAAACTGCCTTAACTCTTGCAGTTTAAAATGTAGGACTGTTTTAAAATTCTTCTATTTTTTGAAAACATACGCGTTGTAAAACTTTTATTAGTTCCATAAAATTTCGGCAAATAATCCTTCTTCAAAAGTTTATTTTTTCACACCTGAATTTTGTTGCTATCATAGTCGCCGAAATACGTACCAATACGAATCGACCATTTTATTGGATCTTGTACAATTCATAATTAAAATGCGTTCAAGATTCCCACAAATATCAACGTTAAAACCCATCAATTTCAATTATTCATGAACAGTAGTTAAAAATAATATTTTACTTTTAAATCGCATCTTCTTTTGCACTTTTACTCTTCCTCTAACCCTATATTGGAATCATTTATAAAGAAGCAGAGTCGTTCCGAGTAAGTTCAATTTTTCCAGTTTCTTTCCTTATTTACTTAGCGAGATTCCCATTTTAAAATGAAATGAGAGCTACAGAGCGCATATTTTTGAATGCATCTTCTCGCATTTTTTTTATTAAGAAGAAAATAATTCACCTAAATAAGGATAAACCCTTTTCCTTAGAAAATTATCCTCATCCCCTTTTATTCATCATTTTTAACAATTTTCTGAAAATGCTGTGAGGTGTGAAAAAAGTAAAATGTTTATGATAATAAATCGGCCGAATGTTTGATATTGATCGAAAATACTGAATAATTTTTTCTTTGATAACACGATTGTATTTATTCGATACTCGGTGGACGAATCGCATACTCAAGAACGGAAGTTCATAAAAGATTCTTCAGGTGCCAAAATATTTGTATTCACAGAACAATGAATTGCTTAGACGGGCCATACACGTTCCGGTTTAAGTGTCAGGTTTACCTGTACAGGTAAACCGGAGCGTGTGTGGCAGCCGCTGCAGGCCAAACTGCACAGGCGTAGCGACCGAAGAAGAACCGAAATTCAATTCGTTCTACCTGCACAGGCGTGTAGACCTGAGCGTGTATGTGAGCCACTTCGGCACGCCTGTGCAGTTTTTAGGTTAGTAGCCCAGTATATAGGCGGGTTTCAGCTTACATTAATTGCGGGAAAATATTTTTTTTCTAGGATCGTTTGGTATGGTGTGGGTATGCCAAATCTAAGTTTGCAACTTCGAAAGTGTGGGGGACGACTTTTGGTGGCCGAAAAACCTCGAAATTCTCGAACTTTTTCCAGTTTTTTTCTTATAACTCGAAAACAGTCCATATTTTGTAAATAACAGTTCTATGATAAATTAAAGAAGACAAAATTTCGCGTCGATTAAAAAAAAAATTGAAAATTGGTCCAGTAGTTCGATTTTTTATGGCGATCCAAAAAACAGCCCCCCGGATCACTTTTGAATATCCCAAAAACTCGTATTGTTTTCGATTTTTTCCCATTTTGATTATGAAGGAGAACGTTTTCGACAAAGACCACTCTATACATTTTTATACTAGATTAAATTTTCTACAATTCAAACCAAGTTTCATCTTAATTGGGTAATAGTAACCCGTGTCGCAATGAGGTTGAAATTTTGAAAAACTGCGATCAGGTATACCTTTTCGATTACCTGTGCAGGTTTACCTGATAGGTATACCGGAACGTTTATGACCCGCCTTAGATTTGCAGTTTCACATTTCATTGTTCAAAAGTGCAGAGAATCATTTGATTTGGGTGCTGCCGAATAGTTGTTGCTAATAATCTGAAATTGAGCAGAGAAGTAAATATTTTTTAACTCTCTAGCTAAAACCGTCGTTTGCTGACAAAAAATTGCCTAATCCCTAAAATTTACTAACTCCTCATTGAATCATTTATTAATAAGCAGATGATTTTTACTAGTTTCTTTCTTTATCTGCTTTTAGTGAAATTCCCATTTCCAACTGCATCTTCTAGAATTTTTTATTAAGAAGAAAATAAATCCCTTAAATAAGGACAAATCTTTGGAGTTGCTTAATAGCTGGAAAAATTATCTTGATTCTTTTCTTTTCATCATTTGTTAAAAATTTTATGAAAATGCGATGGGGTGAAAAAAGGAAATGCTTATGATTTAATAAATTGGGAGAATGTTGACCTGCTTCACCCTTGCTCGGGAGTTTACCTGACCTGTGACGTAACGAGATTTAATAAATTCATTGTGGATTTATGTTAGGTATTTACTTTGTATTATTCTAATTTCCGTTAATCTTATTCCAATAATATTTATTTTGTTTTTAATCATGATTTGATCCAATAATTTCTGCAATATTCCAAATCGATCTTTCGGCAGCAGCAATGTTTGCTTCAAAATGTCAGCGCGCTACTCTCTGTTTATTATTGTTCCAAGATAAGTGATTTTCTATTCAAATTCCGGAGACAAAGCCAATATTAATTGGACTTAAACGACACCTCTCGAAATAAATTTGGTATGTGGGATTAGGATCCCATTTATTTATATTCGATAGACCAGACTTTTACATTCGACTTTGATCTCCAAAATACGTTTCATTTTCAATCAAAAATAAATAATATTCATTTTGATTTATATAAAAATTAACTTTGTTTTTGGATCAATACTAACCTACAATACTGAAAAATGTTTGGCCAGCTTCTGCTTCCACATCATATAATAAATACCCAATGGGGATTAATTTATCTGTTTCACTTGTTCGTTCTTCCAATTATTTAACTTTAAGTAGTCCTAATCACTTTCAGTGGGTTACAGAAGCTTTCAGCGACATATTTGTCTCACTAGTTAATCTCACAGTTTGTGAGATATTTCTTTCACGTTACACAAAATTGTCATACAGAATCACATCGCTTAAACGCTTAAACCCATCTCAAGTAGTTATTTTGAAATTCAGGTCGATTCTATTTGCGAAACCAAATTTTGCTGAACTACAGTAATAATATAAGTCATGAATAAATTTAGGGTGGCAGTAATAAAACAAAGGACATATTATATATCTTAGACAGTCACCCAACTAAAAAAAATGCGTTATTTGTCTTTTCTAGTATCATCTCCCAAGACTTTTATATATATTCTATTATTTTAGAACTTCACATTACCAATTCCTCTAATTCCAATCCCACACTATTTGATTTTTATTATTCTTTTCTTTTCTGGAAGGAAGATTCGAAATTTCGACATTAAATTTTTATGAGAGACTAAAACACCCATTTTAACTTTCCTCAAAATCAATTTTCATTAAGTTATGAATATTCAGATTCTTTCATGAGGTGCATATTTAATGATTTTCGATTTATTCTTCTGGTAGTTGGATTTCTATTTATTTATTTATTCAAGAGGTCTGTTTTGATAGGAATCTTTTCTTTTATCCGAAATGGAAATATAATAAGAGGATTAAATGAAATGAAATGGCTTCTCTTTATTCGCTAATCCCTGAGACAAGTGCTAATTTCTGCATGGTTCTGTTTGGATATGGAATTTCTGAATGCTATGATTTTTCCGGAGTTTATTCCCCTTTTGTGTGGCTGTCTCAGACCTGGCGGCCAATCAGGCCTAACTAGCCATTGCAGCGCATTGCCCAATAAGACAAATAGACCTGTGTCAATAGCCAGGGTTATCAGAGTAAACAGGACGGTCCCATCAGCCCCAAACAAACAACTCCTCTACCTGCTCGCCCCCATCACCCACACACGCCTCAATTAAACGCCCCTCCATTTACGTTAAAAAAAAGAAAAATTATTGCTTCCGTAACTAGAAAAATTCGATGCAATTCATAAAACCCGTGTCGAGATGGATATCACCTTGTAGTGGCTCATTAGACTGGAAGGCAGATAGAAATTCTCTCCAGCCCCCCTACCTGCTCGCCCCCATCCTCTAGTTACGGAAGCAATAATTTTTCTCCCCCCCCCCCCCCCGGTCTCCTTTGCCCCGCCCCTTGTCCAGGTCCATTCACCATCCAAGTGGTCGGTGTCACTCTTCCAGTCTGGAAAAAATAACCTCTTTTGCATACTCCTCCGGGACTTATCGCTGTTATTTTTAACATCTCAACTAATTTAGGAAAAAGCACCTCTAATGCGAGAACCGAATGAAATCATTATAGCAGCGGAGCAATAGCAAAATGGCAGGCCAAAAAAATCACTCTCACCCAATCAAAATAAATTTTTAATTATACAAGACGAATTTAATTAAAGTTTATGAAACGAAATGAGAATGGAAGAGGTAAATCCCATATTTTAGCCCCTCAGCATAATAGATTCCATTTCTCATTTAAATTATATTATCCAAAAACAACCTCATTGTGCAATTAAAATGTATTTTTTACTGCTAGTTTTGGCCTAAAAAAATTATAAAATTAGATATTATGCTGACAAATTTTTTTTTATTTTTTCGTCAAAATAATGGCCAATCGCGAACTATTATTTTTTGCAATAACTCCTTACTAAGTGTATCTTTCAAAGTATCAGAGCAGTAATTGTGAATTAAGTTTAAGCTTTTGAAACATTTTTTGAATTCTTCATGTTTGAATGGCAAAATATCTTCACTATATCTTTTCAACTTCAAATTGGGAACAATCATATTAAAAATAGGAATACTCAATTTCAAAAAGTAAATAATCAAAATGATTATCAATAATAAACTTTCCCAATTTAAAATTGATCAATCTCATTGTGAAATTTTATATATAGCAGCCAATTCAAACAATTACTGGCTAAATTATGTTTTCCTTCACATCCTTAGCTAATTCTCCTCTGGGAAAATACACTCCCATACCAAAAGTGCGTTGTTTTCTTTCGAGGGCCTCATGCCTCAATACATACTTCTCTTATTTGATTGACACATACGTATGTATAATGATTCGTGAAGATCCGAGATGTTTTAGTCCTCCATTTCATACATTCTTTGAATTGTGTATTTCATATATATATATATATATATTTAATGTCCCTGGTCCTAACATTTTGATGATTATCCAAAATCCAGAGCATTCTTCTAAAAATATTTATTAAATCCCATCCAGCATTGCTGCCCCCCTCCTACCCTTTGCTAGCGCATTTTTCTTTGATCCAAAGCAAAAAAATATCCGATTCGTTCTCGATTTTCTCTCACTCGTCTCTATTTTGAGCCGAGCGTTTTCAATTTTCGATGTTTGTAAAGCAGCCAGGGCTGGTTTCGAAGCCGAAAGCCAATAACGTGGTGACCCTCCGGCTTGGCGTCGGCGTCGGATCCCTCTTCCTCTTCCTTTACTTCTTCACTGGTCTTATTGAGTGGCGAACCTTGTTTGCCACTTGATGCCCGTTCGCCGTCTAAACAACTCCAATTGTTTTGCTAAGGCCCATCGAATCTTAATTTTTCTCCTTTAAACGTGCCAATTGGCAAGTAACTAACGCCGATCAGGAAATTCGTTTGGAGAGGCGATTCAGCGTGTTCGAGACGTCCATCCAACTCTTGCAATTAGCCGTACGTGGTTGTGGGCGGGATGGCTATTTACAAGTAATTGAAATACAATATACCAATTATATTTGTAATGAGTAAAAAGTGACTTTCTAGAAAAAAATTAGTACCCTATATTTCTCTAGTTACTTTTTAGTTAATTGGCATCTTATGTTAAAATTTTCAAACAAACATTAATTGAATTTTTTTTTTAATTTATCAATACATGACCAGAAATTAATGTGGCTGTAATCTATATATATATATATATTATAAAATGGAAAAGTATGTATATATGTTTGTATGATCCAAACGATCTGATTGGCCAGTGCATAGCCAATGGCAAACCGTTAAATTATTAGAACGATTCTGATTGGTCAGATAGTGATCGTACTTAGCCAATGTGTTAAATAAATCTTTCCTTATTGTTGAATCAATTTCATTCAGCACATTCTTTCAATACTTAAAGTATTTTGAATTTCAATTATTAAATTGGTATCAACGAGACGCTCCCCGCCAGGGGCGAAGGCACGGTCTTCAGCTAGTTTAATTATAAAAGATAAATTTAATTATACAGTACAATTTTTATTTTCTTAATTTTTTGTTGAAATATAGTATCTTATAAAATTAGAAGCAAAATAAACGTGAATAAACTAGCAAATGCTATCTAGTTTTCTAATTTCACAATAAGCTGTAAAATTCGTAATAACCAATCTGACCACCAAAACTTAAACAAAAAATGTATCTATATTTACTTAGTTTATTTCTTTGCTAAAACTCGGAAATTTCACTCCCACTCTACCGTCAAAATGTTCTCCTACCATACCCTGTCTCCAGAAAAGCTCTAGCTCTAGTAGATTTATATGCAGAAAAAGTAAAAAATATTAATTGAGCTCATCAGCAGACTCACTGATGCTCTGATACAATAATTATTATTTTTGAAATTTCTAAAGTTATTAGTCACAAATAAAATAATCATTTAGTAAATTATTAGTATTTATTATTCTCTTTTCACTACACACTTTCTGTCACCAATAGTTGACCATATTGGCATGCTTAATGGTGACCAAAACTGTATACAGAATAAAGAGTAATAAATAATGATAATTTGTCCATTCATTATTTTATTTGTGACTAGGATCCTTCAAAATTTCAAGAATATTTAATCCACATCAGTCACTCAAATTTCGAAAGTATAAATTAAGTAATAATTATTAAGTAAACCATGCTCTTGATTAATTTTTCTTCTTCTTCTTTGTATGTATCTCAAAAATGTATTTTAAATACTTATATACTATTTGAAATCTTGTATCTCACTAACATATGTTGTATCTGTTCAATATTTTTTGATCTAATTGGTATTTTGTATCTTATTTTGTAACTTGCTCATCATGGATGTGGAAAATTCAAGTCGCTGTCCTAGCAAAGGGAAATTGAACAGGCTATTAGAGCAATTAGAAATGGAAAGCAACGCGGCCCGCGATTAAAGCTGAATTAATAAAAGTGAGATAAAACTTATCGCCGCCATCTATTTCGGATATAAATAGAAAAGATTGCATTTTGTTTGCACGTAAATACACCACCCCCACTGAGTCCACCATATTAGAAAACACATGTTGGAAATGACCTCTGGCCAATCGATAAACTTGCTTTTTACCGGAGAATGTTTCCAAAATCTGTTTCCATAAAAAATCATACTCACTTTGGATCGAACGCTTTTCATATTAATTATTAATCGTTTCTTTTTTTTCATTGTATTTTTCCTGAATTAGCTCATAAATAAATAACAAGTCGAAAGAAAACAACTAACTCAGCGCTACCTTCGAAATAGGTTGCCCGGGCAATTTTCATTCCCGCCAGCGTGATAAACATTCATTTCCATACACTCATTTTACCGTAACATTAGCATAAGCTTCTGTGGCAGTTTTCCCCAGTTTGACAAGAAACCTATTATTAACCCGTTGCTCCCTCTGAACACTTGGCATTTTTCCGAAGCGTCGTTGTAGCAGAGACTACTGCGGACGATTGCTAGATTGTTACAGATAAACTGAGCGACGAGCAGGCTTGTCTAGAGAGCAGAGGGTGGGGGGAAGCATCACTAGACACAAACATGTTCAAATCTGTCATGTCACGTTCGTTGTTTGCCAGTCGGGTCATTTAATAGCCAGATCTCGTATGAATGGAGCCCCTGTCATTTAGACAGCCTAATTGGCAGATCGGTCAAGGGTATGACTACCCTACAAAAAAGGCACAAGGCTTTGCACATATGGGCGGCGCGTCCGTGACTAACTTATTGGTAATGTATATTCAAACACCCTTATCATAGATAAAAGCTTTATTAGACCATAACTTGGTCATTTTTATGTAGATGAATTAATTATCATAATGTATCGTTAATATATTTGATTTGGAAGATTTATTCAAGCTAGATTGCTAATGTTAGTGGGATTAAAAAATTAAACAAAAACTTTATCAATTACCTTAACGCCAAGTCACTGTAAACCAAGATTGCTTAATTTAGGTAGGAAGTCTGAAATGTTGTGATTATAATAGTTCTTTTTAAAATTCTATTTTGGATGGCTTAATCTCCAAAATTTTCAAATCATTAAAATAACCACTAAAGTTTGAACCACTTGATTAATTTGAGAATTTCAGCCCTTTCTTTTACGATTTCTATTTTGTTTCTAGTAATCCATTTTACTCTGTGTCCTTGCGGAGGCTTGTTGCACTGTTTTACCTTTTGCTTGTCTATCCAATCTGTTCCACTTTATACACTTGGATCACTTAATTGATAGTTCTTTTAGATATGCCTCGCTTTTTTTTTATTTATGAAAAATGTATACATTTGAACCGGTTCAAGTTCACATAACTTGGGTGTGAGTGATTAAAGGCATTTTAGATTAGAGCTTTATGCATAATTAAATTTATATTGAATAACGATCCCTTTGATTATGCATTTGCAACCATACACAAATGTTAGTATTATAATTCGCCCTCCTTTCCAATAGAACGACATCCAATCAAAAATACCGCGAATTCCATAAAAAAAAACTTTCCAAATTATTTTATTTATTGAATTTTTATTTCATTTATTTATTTTTTTGTTTTAAGAAAATGTTTCGACTTTTATTTTTATTTGAAAGATATTATCAAAGTTTTCAATTAACAACAATTAAGTTTCAACGACGGCAACACGGTACAAAAAAGGATTTTGCTCTATAACAAAAGCTCCTTTTATTTTGTATTCGTTTAAAAAAAAAAAAGTTTTCTATCCTTCAATTATTTCAATTAAATTGATCAAAAATATTTTAATCAAAAAGAAAAAAAAAAGGAGAGACGGAAAAATAAAATAAAAAGTTCCCCCGAAAGAATTCCTCTCCCCCCCATCTTTACTTCTTCTTTTTCTCTTTTGATATTTCAGTTTGTTCAATAGAAATTTTTACCAACTTTTTCAACCAGATAGAAACGAACTTATTTTATTTTTTTTATCCATTGTGATAGGTGAATGAAATCTAAAGAATGTTGCTATTTAACGTAGGTATTCGCATAGTAATCACGTGACATGTCACATGATGGCTTGATAGCTGAATCCTTAGTCACGTGATGATGATTTAATAATGAGAAATTAACTTCACGTGACAGCATAACCTATCTCATCCAACTTTGAATATATATATAAAAAAAAAAAAAAAAAAATATATATATATATATATATTTAGAACTCAACAAGTTCAATCGAGTCTTTGATTCCATATACTAAAATATTCTCTTCTATTCAATTTACTTGTCCCTGGAATTCAAGATTATCTTTTACGTTCTTTATAATGAGAAGAGTTTCGGTAGAAACAATCGACGAAATCTGCAACTTTAGTGTCAAAACGATAGAATTATTGGCCAACTTTTGCTTGATTAACATCCTTATTTTTTTTTTGCTTTCTTTTTTACACTAGCAATTTTTGCTCTTTGTTTTTATTAGTGTTTTGGGAAATCAATATATCATTTTGAATATATTGCTAACTTTTGACTGTATTGATAAATGAAATGTAAGATAGTCTTAAAGTTTCTACCAATTCTAGTGGACTTATAGAATAGCGACTCAATTTATCATTATTAAAGTCATATTACCCCCTTATCTATACCTGAATCTGTTTTTTTGCTTTTATTTACCTTCTCGATTTATTTGTTTCCGTTCTGCTCTTCCTTCGAATAATGCAAATCCGCCTCGAAATAATAAACTGATCATTATACAGTTGGATAATTATTGCATTTATATTCTAAAAAACTTTTTTACCATTAATATTATTTAAAATACCTTTTTTTACCATTAATATAGTTTTCCTGTTTTGCCCTTTTTTAACATAGTGGACTTGTATTCAAAATCTAGAAAAAACAATTAACATTCAATTCTTTGCATGATCTTTGTTATAACAGTATGTCCAGAGATAAGTTGTATTTCTTGAAGTCAGAGCTATAAGGTGTTGTAACACTCCCCAATAAGTAAATATGAATGGTTTATAAATATTTTCTGATATTTGTAATTTCCTCTTTGTCCTAAATCTGGGTTTCGAGAAAATATCTGAAAAATCAAAAAAAAAAGTTTAAATTCTTTCTACGTATAGGGGAGATGAAATAAAGAGGACACATTCAAGATCCTAAGATATATGGACTAAGGGGCCATGCTTCTTCTCTACAGTAAATCTCACCTCTTCCTATTCTCTCTAATTTCTTTTGAAAGAATTTAATGTTATACACTACAACTGTTTAGCTACTTTTCTAACAGATGATAGAATCTCGGTAGATGATTAAATTCTTAAAAAAAAAAAAAGATATTCTCACAGTTGGTAAAGTCGAGTCGAAGTTATGAACTTGGTTTTTCAAGAATTGAAGTTATGAAACACGTTGTATTAGATAATTTCAATCTGAAAAATCGATAATGATAAGGAACATAGAGTTTGGTTGATTGGTTCCTAATTTGACTATCAAAAAATGTACCAATGAAGAAATTCAAAACTTTACTCTTTTAGTATTTGAAAGGATCGTTGAATTTATTCTTTATAGGTGTTGATTTTAAAATACTTACTTTCATTAAATTTTGATGATATTTTAGTTTCTTAGAGTATAAGTTATCGTTTGTTTTGACAATTCTTTAATTTGCAATCCTATATAGCTTTCTTTCCTTGAGAATCTAAAACTTGTAGATCCTTTGGTTTATAATTCATCTAGGTAATATAAAAAAATTGTCTTTTTTCCTTAAATACAGGTGGCTTCGACCCCTATTATCAAGTGTTGATAGATGTTATGCGACATACTCATACCAATGTAATCACTTAATAATGGCTGCGGAAATAGTGGACCGTGCGTCGTGTATTTTAGATAGAAAACCTCAATTAATTTTACATTTACACCAGGTGTGGTCTAAAAACATGGGACCTGTGCTCCACCATTTCGATAATGAAATTTCTGGATGTAATTGATTCTCTTTGCATCTATTAATATTAAAACTTCGACTGAAACGTCGTGTTTGAATTAATTTTCAATTCGGATTTTCTCAGAAATTAAACTCTATTTCTTTCTGCAACTATAACTCTTGTCATAATTACAGCTTGAAATGGAAATTAATATATATAACTTCCAAAATGAGGTATTTGAAGCCCAAGAGAGACAGATGTGAAGCGCGTGAAGTAAAATAAAATAAAATTCTTCTTAAATGGAAAAACTTCTCCTTATTACTCAGATAATTAAAATCAACGAAACATAATACTCTCAGCCATTTTCAGTCTGCAAAATGCAAAATGGTACATTAAGAAAAACATTAACCAACTGACACAAACAAAACAATAAAATCTTTCATTAGAATAATATATAAATGAAAATGTTTATATTATATTTTACTTCGAGAGCTTCACATCTGTCTCTCTTGGGCTTTAAATACCTGATTTTGGAAGTTTATAGGATATAAGCCTTGTATTAGATTAGTTTTACCTTTTCTATGATGATCCGTGAGAAAGATACCCTAGAGTCAGTCCCTAGACGGAATGTGGTACAACTTCATTACCTTGAATTTCAATTTTTCATTCTTTTGAGAAAACGCAACCGGACTTTTGAAATAATTTTTCCTTGGGATTTTTGGAAATCGCTCAAAAGCTGCAAGAGTTATATATATTGGCTTCTTACTGGCCGAAATTACACAATCACTCATGTCAACTTTGTCCAAATAGTTTTAAAATTTGCGGTAAAGCTTAGAAAGCACCTAGCTCGTCTATTTGGATACAAGTTCATTTGAGTGAATACTTGCATGAAAGTTTTATAGTGATTGAGGCTTTAGCAAGAAGTAATTTGATGTTCTTTTATAATGTATGGGGCTTTTCTAAATTTTAAATGAGCGTTATTTGTTTTTGTTTTTTATCTTTTTTAGTTTCGAATATCGTGATCATCTCGATATCTGTATTTCGGATCATACTCGTACATAAATAAATTGCATCGTATTTTATATATTCATCTATAAAAATCTTCTTGTGGAGAAAAATATTTTATATTAAATCACGTAATGAATAATAAAAAGAGATAGATTTTCTTTCCATTTTTTTTTTTTTTTTTTTTTTTTTTTTGAAATAGCAATGCTGTATATTAAAAAAACTTGTGTTTATTGAGGTATTCTGATTTTTTTTTCTTAATTAAAGAAAAATTCGTAGGAAAATATTTTGTATGTTTTCCCCTTGAAATTCATCTTTTCCTTTATCAGAGGCGCAATCTCGACTCGTCATAAAGAAAGTAGCAGTGGGGGCAGTGGGGCCTGATGTCAGTCCTTTCTCTGCCCCCCACGTGCTCTTTTGCCTAATGCCATTGCAAAGACAAATGAGAAAAAAACATGTTAAAAGCCAAAAGCAATTTATCTTATTTTTTCCTCCGAGCCCCCACCAGTCCCCCTCCCCGCCACACTTTGCGGATGATAGCTCAGAAGTCCGAATAGTATTTTATAAAATAATCTATCAAGGCATCTATAAAATGATGTCGGGGCTCCGGATGCTGCAGGCGGTCCGCTAATTACAATGCGGAGCCTTTTAATTATCCAAATCGTTATTGCTCTGTTCCAAACGCCATGCACTCCCCACAAAATCGAATCTGGAATGTAATGACGAATGGGCGACGAGATGCAGTTGCAATTTGGTAAAAGGCTTCTCTGCTATTTTCCTTGGATAGATGGATGCTCGTAAAACGAGCGCGAATGGCACCAGATCCACAATATATATATATATATTTAGTAAAAATAAAAAAACCGACTTCGGATGTGCGCTATAAAGGATAAAATAATTTTTTAAATCGCTGGCAAAACTAATATAAAGTAATTTCTATTCAAAAAAACCTCTCTATTTATCTATTTTGGCGCCTACTTAAAAAATATATTATATTTTTTAGTTCACCTTTATTATATATATATTTGGAACGAATTTCCTTTACGCCCCTTAGTGAATTGGCAGAAATCATCACGTAACGGAAGTGCCCACTCCTGGCAATCTGACTCAATGGAGGGGGTAATAAGAGAGAAAGAGAAAGGAATAATGTGTTAGATCTAGTTGAGTGGCATGGGTGATATTATGACCAGTCGAGCTGTATTAAATATATAAATGTATATAATTATTAATTTTTGTATTCCAAACTAATTTTTGATTTTGCTTTCGTTTTTCTCTTGTAGATATTATTACTATTTATTTCTTGATTTACCATTTATAGTCGATTTTCGATGTCTTTATAGGGTTTCTTTTTATTAATCATCAAAATTATTGTACACAAAATATTTTTAGTAATCTTTTAAAATGTCAAATTTATCGCACGTTTGACCAGTAATTCAAAACTAATTATTGCTTTCGTGGTCGTTTTTATTTCATATTGCAACTTGATTCTTGATTTACCGACTTAGTCCGTTTATGTAATCCTATTATACCGTTTCCTTTTTCAATTAGTAATTCTTCAACAAAGGCGTGATGTACTTTTTCTTTCGTTTTTTTTTGATTCTATTGTTATTCAAAAGCTGATATTGAAAATCTTCATTTAATTAACGATCTTTAAGATAATGGAAAATTCGATTGAACGAAATCGACCCTGATAACTTGTCTAACATTCTCTATGTTATCAGATCCATGTAACCAGGATGAACCTTATCGTCTTTTGATACCCCTCGAGTACATAGTAATTAACTCAACGGACGATAACCAGCCAGACCATCTCCCCAAATTCAATGGACAAAATCTGCCTGGGTTACTTGTTTGCATGAAGAAATCCCTTAAATCTCTGATCGTATCCGAATGACAAAAATCCCCCAACGTGAAGGGTGGCTAGAGAACATAAGAGCACTCTGGGCTAAACTTCCCAGTCGAAAACAAACCGGAAGTGGCTGCAATTGAAAATGGCCGCCTCATGTCTCGTCTGGATTACATTGGGAGAGCGCTTATCAGTCCGCTACACGCCTTTTACATTGTAAACATATTCGATAATTTAAGAACAGGACCTACGCTCAATTCAATAGGGTGGATTTAATTAAGTTAATTCAAATTAGCGCCATACACCGAGTTAATACATTCGCTTTTATCTTATTATAGAGACAAGTCAATCTCTCCGACGTGCAGTAATATATACATACTATTCTACTATATAGTTATTAAATTATCTTCATCTAGTTAACGTTTTCCGAGTAATGCCTTTTAAAAGAGCTCGTCTCCTCACACCCGATGAATACCACTTCAATCCATTTGCTTGTCGTATCATTCTTCGCTTCATTAATTACTCATAACTCGCGTTATGATATGCCGAGTTACTAGCTCGGACTGTTTCCAATCTTGCTCGATAGATGATGTTTTGTTTCCTCCCCTTAACATTAATCCATAACAAATCAAATATATATATATAATATCGAGCTCCCATGACCAAATACTTTAGGGCGAATAATTAAATTTTTTTATTACTCTAATGATAATAAAACTTTTTAATATCTTGCTATCACGCATTTGGATCATAAAAACGTGAAAAAAAAGGTAAAAACAATCTGTTTTTAGTATTATAAAAAATAATAGAGTAACAACGCTTTGATTCAAATAAATGGCACTTTGGATAGAATTACAACTGTTTTAGTAACGGGTAGGTCTAAAAACTACCGTCAGTTTTGACCTCATATTTGTTTTATTACATATTCTTAGGGTCGATTATTATTTAAACAATTTTAGTGAAAGTCATGTGGTGATCCACAAATATGACAGAACGTGTATATTTCGTACCTTTGTTCCCATGGCTTTATTTTGCCCTTCTCCTGTTGAATTGAATAATTGCTGGTGAGAAATTTGCACCCTTTCTTCATCCCCCCACCCGCCCACCATTTCAAGATCTTTCTAATCGTTTATAGTCTCCGTGATCAAAGTATAAAACTTATACATTTTATATTTAATAGCTCAAGAAACGTCAAACGATCCATAAGCCATTTTACTTTATTATGGGAATTGTGGGAATTACTATAAAAAATGCTATTATTGGAAATGTTTGTTTCTTTATATAGGATGTGAAAAAATATTAAACTGGTGTCCCCACTTTTTGATTCTCAGGTATTCCGCTTTTATAACCCACAACGAACCCCAAATTTATTCAAAATAATTACAAATATATCAAACAAATTGAAAATTATTTACATATTTATATGAGACCTGATTATAAAAAAAAAAATATCTAAGATTCGAACCAAGAATTATTTGTTCTTTTTGTTTTTAAACATAAAAAAAAGTAAATAATAATAATAACACCTCACATACAGATAAAAGTTTTGTAGAACAAAACACTTTATAAAGGGCAAACGTAGCAGTGAATTAAAAAAAAAGTTTATGCAATTTTTGAAAAAATCGCGAGAATATATGTAATAAAAGAGTACTTAATTTCAGTTAGATGGTTTGAATTGAAATTTTGAATTCTTCAGTAAATATCTACGTATATGCATTTCTTGCGGGTTCACTATTTTTTAAATATATCTCTACTAGTACTACGAAAACACAGAAAGACCATCCGAGAGATATTAGCATATTGTATTTTTCAAGAGGTTGGTCATAGTCATAGAAATTTGAAGAAATGGGTCTTATTGGATTCCGGATATCTCAAATTTGTTATTTTCATAGACAATTAAAATTCTAATTTTTAAGCTATCCAAATATTTAATTTGCCATATATATATATTAATATAGTTAAGTGAAAATAAATTTTATTCTATAGGGAGGAACGGAGAGAGTGAGAATCACCATCCAATGGATTACAAAACACACAATCTAGAAGAGCTGGGTTAAAAAATAATTTCACTCTATCACTAATAAATAATATAAACCAATTCAGGATTAAAAGTAAGATCAAGAAATATTCCCTTCAATGTATTCTAATCTCATTTGCTTACCTCATTGTTGGTGGATTATTTATTCAGCTTTCGTCCGCGGTGATATTTACCTTTCCAGTATTCATTTAAATCCCTTTATTATTATATCTTAAACTACTTTAAGATTGAAAAAAATTGCATAATTTTCGAAATTGTTTAAAATTTCTTCAAAATATATATTTCTTACCTAATTATGCTCTTTGTGATTAAAAAAATATTATTGGAGCTCTGTTCTATGAGGGTGAATATTAATCAAGGTGTATGTTAATGATTGTCTTGACATGATTTTTAAAGGAAATGGACTGTTTATTTTCTATTTCTTTGTTGATTTTTTGGACCATTAAAATTCCAGAAGAATTTATGTAAAATAAAACATTTTTCATTTATTGGACAGCCTGTGATTTTTTCAACTTTCCTACAGGCAAGGGGGAAACACTTCTATCGTCTGCCTCCTCCGGAGCGATTATTATATTTAAGAAATTCGAGTAAAGCGCAATAGTTGGCTCTTGAGACACCCGTATTGGCAATCAGAGGTTCTTTTGACGCGTTCAATAGATGGAATGGAGTGATGGTACTGGGGAGGCGAGGGACGAAAAAATGTCGATCTGCATTTGCGACTCGAGAAGGAAAACTTGCGATTGGAATATTCGAGATATCTATTGGAGGCCTTTAATGGACCCTGAAGACCCCGAAGACCTCGGAGATTCTGAGTCTTCGGGCCACCCAAAGAGATCACAGCGGGAATCCCTGCAGCGGATTCCATGAATATAAAACATAGTACTATATTGGAATGTCATCCGAAAAGATCTGAGTGAAAAATCAATTTATAAAGTTCTTACTAAATCCTATTATATACCTCTTCAAAAACAAAATTAAATTTGTTTAATGAGTTTTCGACCTCATTATTTTTGTGCTGGCCTAATTAGAAATGTATGGATCAAGTTTTTATTTTAATTATTTATTTATTTAACTAAATCACCGAAATCTAATATCATAGAACAAAATGTCTGGTTTATGCACCTCTGGTTTAAATTTAATTGGGGGGGGGGGGGGGGAGACAGCTTTACCTTAAAGTCGACTATTGCTTTCAGACTATTTCCATTTTTAGGTGGGTGCGCACACATCTGTCTGTTAGCTGATTTCTGAATCTCCAACACATCCGAAAGATTTACCGGAGGCGATCAATTTACAGCACAAATAATAATTATTCCTCTGAAATATATATTTTTATATCGTATTTGACTTCTTCCTGAATCTGTAATGCCTTATTTAATCAAGACTGCATTTCAAGTGAAATTAGAGGATTGCTATACTTCTGGTACAAGAGTAATTTCATCTCTTTCGCACCATTCAATTCTAGATGGGATGCAAGCAAGTAATTAAATTCATTTTCTTCATAAAAAAAAGTAATCAGCTGCAGATGTCTAATGTTTTTATTCAGAATGATCTCAAATTATTAATTTCTAATATTTCCAAACATCCCTTTGCTAAATTTCTCCCCCAACTTCATATTTCCAGCTGTTCATTTTAGAAAATGAATACTTAGGAAAAAAGAATGGATCAAACATAATTCTTTGTTGAAATATCCGATGTCATAACATAATTTTCGATGGAACTCATTCAGCCAATCTTTTTGTATTGCTATATGAATGTCGAAAAGCTTTTCTTTCATTCATCTAGAATGGTGGCAATCTTAAAAAATAACCCTCCCTCTTTATATTATTATTATTTTTTAAATCGACCCAGCACAAAAGCACAGAGGAAAGGCGAGACAGGGTTTGATTTGATGACGCTCATTTAGATTGTATGCATGTTTATGTTCTGTGAATGTGAATGTTGATGAGTGTGAGTGTGAGTGTGAATGTCTAACCGGCCCGCTTGGTTTCTGGGCTGACCTTGCCGATCGGGCCCAACGGAAACTGGCCACTGCATTGCTCTAGGTGTGGCTTCTCCACAGTCATCACCCTCACTATCATCAAGATGACTGTCCACTTGGCTGTCATTGTCAGTGCCATTCGATGACGCCTTGGCGCCCTCTCCGCTGATTAGTTGCTACTTTAATTTCCTCATTTAACATGAATTAAATGACAGCCCATTCAACTCTCTTCTTTACTCTCAGTTATTAAATTGTTTCTTCAATATCAAATAAGGGTGTGTTTGTGTACGTGGATATGACATGATAGCGTTCACTATTCGTCACCACTGTACACAGACACCTGACTCAGCATGAATAGAACAATTAACATTTGATAAGAAATGATTAAATTATAATTTTTCATTGTCCTTGGTGATGGATCGGCCTGATCATTTGATGAACCTGCGTGAACTTTGAATTTGCATTGGAAATGTGTGAACTATTAAAACAATGAAACTGGCCGAACGGCCACTAATAAGATGGCAGCTGGAGAAGGCAACCTTGCCTGGAGAACAGAAATGGCCGGCATGGCAACAGTGGAGATGGATTTTACAGTTGGTATGGTGTAACCGGTTTGTGGTTTCTGTGAGAGCGAGCAGCTGCTTTGAGGAGCAGCGCGGCGACGCTTCGGAACCTTCCTGCAAAAGAAGAAGCCAACCTGACGAATCGAAAGTGAGAACGGGAACCACCCCCAGCGTTAACCACCCCCAATCTTACACCCTCCATCCCATGATAGCAACCTTAGAATCAGCAGTACCTAGCAACTCACCTCCCCTTCTCGTTTGCAACCATATCTATTTATCCGAAAACAAAGCTCAAGTTTTTATCCTTTTCCTCTCTTATGCTCTAGGACAGGGGTTCCCAGCCTTTTTATAGTACCGTACCTGTACGTTGTAAGCAATTTTAACATACCGGTAGATCAAAAATTTTGAAATGTGGAATAAAATTCAATAGAGAACATTTGTAATAAAGGCAAGTAACTTGGAATATATTTTTATTGCTAAACATATACATAAAATATAATAATCACTTTAAAAATATATATATATATAATTAGTGAGAAGGTTGGGCCTGTTTATTATTAACTAAAGAATTAATATCGGGCTCAATGTTTGTCAATTTAAGGCGAAGATCCGATTCCATGTTCAGCAAATCTCTATATTTGGTTTTCATCGCAGTTATTGCAGAAAATGTTGAAATCATATCTAATTTTGTTTTTCAATAATTCTATTTGATAACAAAGTTTTATTAATCGCTTCAAATTTACATTGGAATCCCTATGTATCAATTTAAAAAAGACACCCGCTATACATATATAATTTAAAATAATTTTTGTAAAATGTAATGATTGGAGAATTCTTTTTTAAAAAATATTTGATTTATGATTGGGCTCAATGTGATCTAAATGTAAGTAATTTTAAGATTATGTAAGGTAACTAAACTATAACCATGACAAATCATACCCTTTGTAAATTTTTTAGTGTTCTTAACAACGAATAAATGTATTTGTATGTGGTCTGAAGACGAATACGAGAAGTAGCATATTTGAAATATGTAGCCAAGCATTTATTAAAATAAATTAGAATATGTAAAAAGCATTATAAATAAATCTCCTGAGTTGAATACACTTACCCATTCGCGTACCGGTACTGGTACGCGTACCCAAGGTTGGGAACTACTGCTCTAGGAGATGAACAATTTATACAAAAAAAAAATCAATGAACAGTCAAAGGATTTTTCTAATAGTAAATCTATAAATGAGCACTAACTGACAAAAACATGAATCAATAATAATAATGAAAGAAAACTAAGACCCGAACAAAACGACCATTTTTTTATTTATTTTATTTTAGAAATTCTCTGTTTTCTCAAAAAGAAACAAATAGATTTCAAGAGAAGTGTATAATCTATAATGTATATAAGAATCTTGGTCTGTTTATTAATAACGGATAAACAGATCCAAATTGTAATGAATGTCAAATATTGAAGGAGACAATAAAAGAGTGTGTCTTCTGCTGGAATTATAAAATTTATTTATTTATAACGAATTTATAAATAAATAAAATTTATAATTCCAGCAGAAGACACACTCTTGTATTGTCTCCTTCAATATATAAAAATTCTGCTACTCTCGGCAAAAAAACTTTCAATTTAAGAATGTCAAATAGTTACCAGAATAATTGACCACAACATAAACAATAAAAAATTCATTAAAACTATTGAATATTGACATTTATCTATGAGTACTTACCACATATTTGTGGTTTTATACGTTCTGTTTTATGTGTATTTTATAACCTTTCAATCACCAATTGTGTTGTGTTAAAGCTTTCAAAACTTACTTCCATCCTTGATGAAAGAATTACAAATTCAAACATTGTTGTATTTGTTTTTAAATTAAAAATTAATACTATTTAGTATAAATTGGAAAATTCCAATTTTCATATATCAGATAGTGAATCTTGACAAACATTGGACTGAAATCTACCAGATATTTGTTTGCATTAAAAAAATAGAGTAAATAGATTTCTTGTGTGTAGACATTGGATAGAATAAATAACAAAACTATATCGAATGAAGTGTCAAACCAACAGATCCCCTGAAAATTCTTATCAAGAACCAATGATACCGCACAATTCCTCTTTCTCTTACGTTGTCTAGGAAAGACCTTCTTGACTAACTTTTCATGCTAACATTGATTTTGCAAGTTTTGTTTATTTTTCCATTTATTCGCGAATAGAATTTTGTTTATTTCAAAAATAAAATTAATTTTCTTGTCAAAAACACAATAATTTTTTCCAATTAACTCTGTCATTAACGAACTATTTTTATTTATTTTTTTGTCAAAGCGTCATTTGAACCTAAGTATTTAATATAGTAAATGTGTAAACAATCTTGACATGTTAAAAGTACCTGAATACATTTAATCTCAAAAACTAGGTAATATGAACCGTGGTTAGATCTTAGATGGCTCACAAATGTACATCATAATCCACCCTACTTGAATTTATTGAGGTGTGAAGGAAATATCGATAGTTGCAACTCATAAACTTACCCTAGACCTAAATTCCACTTCAAGTTAGTTTAAGGCTTATACCCATAAATATAAAGTTATTTTCAATTTTTTCTTCGCTCTCTCTCACATTACTTAGTATTTTATTTTATAAAAATATACTTAGCTAATCCCGTTCAAACTGTATTATGTGTAATTTATAAAAAAAAATAACGCTAATAAAACTTTAACAACTTCATGTACGTGTATGTACATGGGGTCTGAAGGTGTTAGGACTTTAGTGGGGATATCCTATAGCAGGAAGAAGCTAGTATATTTTTATATATTTTGATAGGGAAATAAAATTATTCTACTGCTTCTATTGATTCCTCACTGATCAATGATCATTCAGTACTCTGTTGCTGTGTTTGACAGTAGGTGAAGGCCAATCTGTCAATATTTCTGTTTAGTATCCACCCATTCAATGAAATGGATTAATTTGCAAATTGAGCCTAAATGAATGGCTTTTCATACCAATTTCGATCATAACTTAAATTCAAATTATAGGTAAAAATGTGAACAGGTTCCCTACAATAAATAGTTACTTTAGGACGTTACCCAAAGTGTGATGTGCCTACCTCCCTTGGGATAGTGGTAGAATTTATAGGGTTTAGGCTGTGAATCAGCGAAAAAAAAACTAAATTATTTTTTCATAATATCGAAAAAATATAACTGTTTTATAACTATTAAATAAATATGTTGAGTAGATGATGTATCCGTTCAAAATTAATAAAAGAAAAAGGGAAATCGAAAATTTAATGCTTTGCTAGTCAAGTTGTTTATCGAAAGATGAATTTCTACTAAAACCACTTAGATTGTACATTTTTAATGGAAAGGAGAAGTCACTCATCAGTAGAAATAGGTGTCGAAATGTCGTTTATTCTGATGAGATTTTCTCGTTAAAAATGTGCAAAATCTAACTATTTTAGCTCTTTCGATAAAAAACATTAAAAGTTGAATTCTGATTGCCAACGCAAAATAGGTATTGAGCTTTAACAGAGAAAGGAGAAAGGATATCTTCCCTTTTCCAACTTTATAAAACTATTTTTCTTGACGAATGTAGATATTAATTAAAAAAAAAAAAAAAAAAAAATAACTTTGTAACCATCTGAAGATAAAAATTATAATAACCAAAGAACCAAATTATTATGAACTTTCGTCTTAACATATACAATGTTATTTCACATTAACTAATATAAATATAATTAATGGTAATTATAATATAGTTCGTGATTTATCCTTTGTCATTATTAGCATTATAATTATTTAATGACACTAGATCTGACAACATTCAAATGCATGTAAGCAAATTATTAATAATAAAAAAATTTTAATTGAAAATAAAAGTTTCTTAAAACTTGTAAAAAGTAGTATTTTGCAAAATTCAACTGTCATTGGCCTGGCTTTAGAATAGTCACAACAATTATTTATTGAAAAAGAATTTAAAGACTGTATCAAGTTTATTATCTACGTCAGAAGGGCTGATCGTCTCGGGAGCCAAACTGGAACTTGTAACTGAACCCTTGAGATGTGATCCTTCTGTCATGTATTTTAGCTGAAAAATGTGATGATTGTAATTTTTTTTTTATTTATATTTTTTGATTGTTATTGAAGGCTTGTCAAGATTTCGACCATATTAACCGCTTAATTGTTTATTTCTGAGCTTTCGATCGTTTGGTAAATTTTCTTCAGGGCTTTCTAACTTGTTCATCCTAGCTCACTCTGGAGCTACTGAAGAAAGTTAGGATTGGAAAGATGAAACCACGCATTAATATGTAAAAATTAAATTAGGTTGGAGTTGGTGGTGTTTCACAAGGAGAAAAATTAAAATACAAAGATTTTTTACCTAATTTATCTAACCTAATTTAATTTTAACAATGTTTCACTATAAACCAACACCGCGTTCCCTAAATTTGCATTAATATGTACTTTGAATTAAGACGAAACCCTGAAGATGTTCTAAAAAAGGATCGAAAGCTGGGAAATAAATAATTATGGTATTATAGGTCCATATTTACTGTGAATGCACGAATTCAAACAAAAAAAAAAAAAAAAAAAAAATTGTAAATATAGTATATGCGATTTTTCCTAATGAAGGCATTTAATAAATATCACATTTAAAAAGAAGTACACAGATATTAAAACTTTGGAAAACACTACTATAGTGAAAGATGGGAAGTTTGATGCGTCGATAAGGCCGTAATCAGGTAAATGGTTTTGGGGGCGGCGACGTTCTCTCGTCCTTGTGTCGTAGACAAGAGGAGGAGGGTCAGTCGGAATGTGTTCAAAGATTGTGCACGGCTGGAATAGTGTGCATGGGAGTTGAATCGTTGGGTGACTGGTGGTGGCCAGGGTTCCGGGCACGCTCTCAGCCAGCACGCAGCCTCGACCCGCGGCTGTAATTACAGGGCATACAGACCCTACAGGGCAACACCTCCGACATTAAGCGGCCCCGAACCTCCAACCTCGCGCCACGTGAGCACATCGATTCCAACTTATCAAATCAATTGTCATGCAACATGTACCGTTGCCCCCTACAACTTTTAATTAATTCGAGGGAAAAAAAAAACATACATGACCGCCGAATTCATTTTTTACCTTCCCCCGGAGATGGTGGGAGGGAAAAGTTTAATCATAAGGGGGAAATAAATTGCAATGAGGGAAAAGGATGTAAGGCTGTTTACTCGCCCCCCTGAGCCCAGAAAGTCGTAGCTACGTCCCTTAGAAGTGGAGAAAACGACTTCGATTGCCAGGTTCCTCAGCTCTACAATCAAAACACGACCGACAAGTCCAATCAAAAAACAATTCCTGGTATAATCATTCCATTCACTCGAGCTATATAGTGAAAATTTAAAAGTGTGTAATTAATTTGTTTTATTCTTGCAGATTTGAGCATTATATTATCTGAATTCTCAAAAACATGATTAAATAAATCTGAAAGAAATCACAAGAGATTGACATGTACTAGATCAAAGATACGTTTGCCCCCATGACTTCAAGGAACTGGAACTCTCTCCCAGCCTCCATCTTTCCCAGCACTTATAATCTTCAAACCTTCAAAACCCGAGAGCATAAACACCTACGGCTCCACTCACTGGCCTAACTAAATTTCCCTTCTCTTCGGTAATGCAAGGGTCTTTCGAGATCCATGGGGGCTGCATCTTTACTGGTGCGCCCTTTCTTGCATTCGATTGCATTAAAAAAATAAATAAAGTAAACAAAAAAGATAGAATGGATAATTTTAATTATATATGATTGCCCTAGATTGCTAATTTTGGCACTCGGGTTCGATTATCAAGGCTATGAACACAAACAACCCTTCTGATATATAATTAAAAATTAATTATTCATTCCATCTCCTATTGTGATTTCCTTAGAAATTTATAGTCTACTTCTATCAGCAATTTGAACTATATCGTATAGGTATTATCATATATTTTGAAATATGATAAGTTCGAAACCCTATTCGCTCTATTTATTTTTGCTTTGCTTTTTTTTTATTTTTTATTTTATTCCACTCAAACTTATAACGATCAAGATCACATAATATATTTAATTCACCCAAATCAGATCAACATTTTCATTTTTATTTCCATTTGTAAAATCATATTTTTAATCAAACACCGTGTAAAATGTATTTAAAATTCGTAACCATAAAAATGGAATTTCCTATGAATATTTATAAACTAAGCATATTAGTATATATATATATATATAATAATAATAATAATAATAATAATAAATAGCGTGAAACTATAATCTACAACAAGAAAATAGAAAAGATTACAGATCAATTTCATTCATATATATAGTAAGTTCATTTCGTATTTATGAATATTAAATTGATGATTAACATAAATTCGTTGAATGCAATTGTAATTGAAATCCCTTTGAAGTTCGAATGAATAAGAATTCAAATAAGACCCCGTTCATGCACTATCAATATCAAACATAGGTGAGCCGTTTATTTTGAAAGTCCAATATTTAGTAACAATAATAGTTAATGTCAGTTTCAGTTAGACATGGATGTCTTCTTTTCATATTTATAATATCTCAGTCAATGGAGTACAATATATCCTCATAAATTCGTCAAAATAAATGTATCGAAATATATACTAGTATAAATATATGTATTTATAAAAATATAAATACAAATCAGCGATGCTCGGTAACTTTTTGCATCTAAATAGCTTAAGTTTCAAATTTCAAGACTCTGTGACTTACCGAAGACGAGAAATGAACGGTTAAAATATTTATTTTGCGACATGACTAATTTACATCCCTTAACTTTATTTCAATCAGATTAAAATTTATACACGACTAATATCTCAACGAGAATTGATAAGTATACCAATTTTTAGAGAAATCGTTAGAGCCGAGAGAAAGCGATTCTAGAGGTATATACGAGAAGCCCCTTGGCTAGCAAGAGGCCCAGGGACTTGAAGCTAGTATATACTATATATATAGGGGCGGGAGGTGACTTTTTAGCCAGAGGATGCTGTCAAAAAATGACCCTTCATTTTTGAAAATTTTATTTTATTTTTCGCAAAATTCATCGATAAACGCTTAATATAATTTTTCATCGTTATAAATAAATAAAATTTATAATTCCAGCAGAAGACACACTCTTTTATTGTCTCCTTCAATATAATTTTTCAAATTACACATTATACAATATTTGTTTTCATTTGATATTAAAGTCAGAGCGGACAGTTTCCCTTCACATTGACTAGTTCCAGGGGCAAGTAAAAATAATCCACCTTTCTATCTTAGAGGCTCTGTCTTATTACTTTCAATAAATATTTTTTTAGTTGCTATAAAATAATCAGTTTGGATGTAAAACATTACGATACCTATGGTTTCCGTGTACGGCTTGCACTTAGCCTCTTTGTTTTTATTAATATTTTATCTTCTTAATTATAAAATTATTTTTGATGTTCTCATAATAATGTTTTTTAAAAAAAAAATAATGATTTTATTCGTTTTTTTTCGAGTATTCAGTTTTTTTGGTGTTGAGTGTACAAATAGATAGTAGGCAGGGACGCGCCGCGCCGTCCTGTCATGCGGTAGTGATCTGCCAATTTAGTTGTCTAAATACCAGGGGCTCCCAGGACAAAATATTAATTAAAAAAAAGGGGCTAAGTGCAATCAAAAATACTTCTTCCAAAAATATATTTTAGTTCATCTATCACAATTAATTTTTTTTTAATCAATTTATAGATTTTAAATGAAAGTCAGAAGTCGAGTACATGCGAACTAATTTACTTTCAACCTCAAAAAATCAAAGCATTTTCCATAAGATAGCAAAAAACTATGAAATCTGGAAAATTCTTGTCTTATTTCTAACGTTAACAAGTTCCATAAATTTTAAATTAAAGCTAAACGAAATTAATATATGACATGGTATGAAGATACTCTTGACGTTCTGAGATATAGGGATGAACCGCATCCACAGCATACATGGACTGCACGCCACTGATATATATATGTCATTAGAGGTTTTTCGGGTTTCTCCGCGTGGGTTTGAGAGTTTTTACTCGACGTTTCGGCTCTCCTTTTGGAGCCATTTTCAAGAGAGGGGGTGGGTGGTCTACGTGGTCTTAACCTTGTAGTCCAAGGTTCGTTTTGGAGGGTGTCTTCCGAGTGAATTTCATCAGTCGGAAGGTTGGGTAGATTTGGATATTTAGGAAGTTTTGGGTGTTTTGTGGTTGAAGGTGTATTACTTACATTATGGTGGCTGACGTCTCGGTTGTTGCTGTCTTGAGAATGTTGGGCACTACACTCGATACGTTCACTGTTACTGTTTGTAGGCAAAACATTTGATTATTGATGAACAATACAGTTCCGGAGATATTAAATTTCAAAAATATTGTTTTTCGGGCTCTTTAACATTGCATTATACGGGATATCGGAAAATTTACATACATATTTAATTATAATTAAGAAACCCTTACCATTTTTATAAAAAACTAAATCAACAATAACCAATACATATTTTAAGACAATTTTGATTCATAGTTACAACACAGTTTCTGAGATAATAATGAATAAATAATGAAAAATGTATAAAAAAAAATTTACAATAAAAACAATTTGGCAACAGCGCATTTATTTAACCAGCGAAAGATGTATAAAGCTCACATGCGCTAGATTTTTTTAAATTATAATTTTCATAAGGTGTAACGTAGGAGTTGATTACATTTGATTCTAGCATTAACTTTTTGCTAATATTGTCGCGAAACAACTACCTTAAATGCATTTACTGATCTGTAAAAATACCACAATCGAATTTCTACAGAAAGGAATATTACTATTAGTATTCTAGATATTAAATTAAATATACCAGGGCAACAAGGTATAATAAAATCACACTAGATGATTTTTGATTTTCTATCTTTTTTTATTAATGTGTGCAAAGTTGGATCTTTTGTATTAAATAATTAAAAAAATGTCATCCATCGATCGTCACTTAAAAGAGACGTGGCGGCATTCTAATTATTAAACCTTTTTTTGACACATTGCAATTTAATAAATCATAGTTTAATTGAAAAATATTCCCTCCGAAAATATATACAATATATATATTAAGGACAAAACTTCGTACAGTAATAAAACTTGGACCAACTCTTTTTTTTTTTTTTGTTTTTTTGTTCACCCGCAAAAAAAAATCTCACCTCCGACTGCTTCATTTTTATCGCTCATTATCAAAATAATTTTCGTATTCTCTTGTCCTCTTTTGGACTTTAATCTACCTAAGTGGATTTTATTTTACTTATTTTTATTTCATAACGTATAGTCTGCTCACTCAAAAACACTTGATTAATTTCTAGAACGCAATATTTGCCGGAAGAAGTTTTCTTAATAAATTCCAAAAGAATATACCTTTTTATTTAGTTCTACGCTCTCTCTATTTCTCCCTTAAACTCTTGTTCTTTTATATATATATATGTATATGTATGTATATTAGATAAGCGAAAGGACCTTTTTCATGAAAAAAAATATATATAATATTTTTTAAGATAAGTATATTTGAACAATTCTAGGAGGGGTTGCAACGTCAAAAACTTCCCTTATATAAATTTCCCAAGGCCATTTATTTCCAAATGGATAATTTCACTCGGTAACGTAAAAAAAAAGAAATATATATTTCTGAACTCTCTCAACTAATTTTAAAAATAGAGTGGAGATCAAAACGTAATTGGGGGTGAAGGATTCGTATGATTAACTTACGCCCTTTGAAATGAAATGAATAAGACACCATCGATCCAGTACATTTATTATTCAATGATACGTGAAAACATGTTCATCTTCTTACACAAATAGAAGAAGACAATGTGGGAGTGTGAGTGTATAACAAATTTAGTGGAAAAAGTTAAGAACTCGAGGAGCCGTTTCAATAATCGTTTGGAATCAAATCATATTGTTATATCATTGTTAACTAAAAAATACTTTTACCCTCTTCCAATTACATTTGATCTTTTTTTTATAAATTTCTTCATTGTTTGAAAAGTATTTTAATTAAATAATAGAAAAAAACATAAAGAGTGTTTATAAAATACTCTTGAGCAATGTTTGTCATTAGCATTCAGCTAGAAAAAATATCCCTCGATTTTAATTTGTCTGACATTTTATATCCTTGACTTTTTTCATCCAATTTATTATACTAAGTATTTATTAAAAAGTTTATTAAAGAATTGAATTGTGTTTGATTTATTAAATGCTTCAGTGTTCGCTAAGAAAAAAATAGTTTTCTCAATAATTGTTTGCCATCGTTTGCCTTTAAATTATTAGTACAATTATATTGCTGTTGCGAAATGCAATTTTTATTCGTTTATAGAAAATAGTTTCAATTTAAAAAAAAAAATACTCCTCAGTTAACTTAAAACTTGTCCTTACTTGCCATTGTTGTGAAAGTCATCCACTTTAGGCCAGTTGTATGACGGTTTGTAAACACTTTGTTAAGTTGACAAACGGATCATACGTTAGTCAACTTAACAAAGTGTTTACTAACAGTAATACAACCGGTCCTTAGAGAAAATAGCTTAACTGTTACCATTATCTATCGACTAGGAACAATAGTTGTTTCAATAATTGTTTCATTGCTTGGTTCAGTAGAATAAAGCTTTAAATCCAACAGTTTTCATTATAATTCCTTTAGAAAATATAGTTCTCTATTAAATTGGATGTTGATGAAGGCAGTCCACAGTGGTTGTAAAAAATAAGACTATAATGGTTTTATTATTTTACATTTATTCGTTAAACCGACGTTTCGGAGATTCATTCTCTCCTTCTTCAGGTTAACGAAAAGTCAATGAAAGTAGTTCAAATCATAATTACTTCCTGTCTCCCTTGACAATGCCAAGAAAACATTATAAAAAATTTTCATCTCGAATAGAAAAAAGGATGATTTGATCAATTGCTTTTTTTTCGAGATGAAAATTTTTTATAATGTTTTCTTGGCATTGTCAAGGGAGACAGGAAGTAATTATGATTTGAACTACTTTCATTGACTTTTCGTTACCCTGAAGAAGGAGAGAATGAATCTCCGAAACGTCGGTTTAACGAATAAATGTAAAATAATAAAACCATTATAGTCTTATTTTTGACAACCACTGTGGACTGCCTTCATCAACATCCAATTTCATATTTATTCCAGTCCGTCTCCTAAAGAAAAACGCTATCAATAGTTCTCTATTAATTATTATTTTGTTCTGTTCCATAATGCAAATTTAAATATTAGTTCTTGAGAATTAGGAACAAAAGAAGTTTCCAATCAGCAATCACTTATAACACTTTTATTTAGCGAAGTTTCGCCTCCACTCGAGGCTTCCTCAGGTTCTACAACATACCATACATGTTGGATGTAACAATAGAGTTTTATTATTATGTAACAATATAATCATTTATTGTTTATAATCTCAAACTACACATTTTTAAAATCACCCATACCTATACATTTATTTCACTCTCTATTTTTATGTCTTTTTTTACTTTTTTCATCCAATTTATATATATTAAATATTTATTATGAAATTTCTTAAAGAATTGTATTTTATTAAATGCTCTATCGCATGGGTTGGGATGAGAGGCACAGTTAGCATATACGCCATTGTTGTGATTGCCATCCGCTTAAAGAAAATAGTTTCAATTTCTTTTATTCGCCTCTCGTCTCTTTTTTCTCTCCTGAATTCATGACTTGATTCTTCTTCTTTTTTTCTCGTGTCATATTTTATCATTTCACCGTCTCGGATTTATCGCTGAGATACAAACAGAAATAGTAGATCCAAAGCACTTTTGCAAAATCATCATAAGGGAGTGCAAAGGGAGAAGTTTTTTTTTTTATTTCTCTCAGCGGAAACCGCTGGGCTTCCGATTTAATTAGTAAAATAAAAACGAATAAAAGCAGTTTCGTTCACAGATCGATTCCGCGATTGATCGCGATTTTAGCTACGAAAAAGACACCACCTAAGGATCATAGCGGGAAATGGATCAAATTCAGGACGTTAACAAGATAATAAACATCTCGTCACTGGAACCAAATACCCACCAGACTTTTAATAGTTTCTAATAGGGTCATAAAATCGGAAAATATAATAATCAACTGAATTCGGGCTTGTTAGCATTTATATCTCATTAAATTCGATTATCAAATAAATAAATCATAATCAATAGAAACGCGACGATATAAATTGAAAATTGCATCTCACATTCTCATCTCGAATCTTATTAATCTGAAACATTTTGAAAATTGGCTCCGATGGATCCAATTCACTCCGTTCAATGTGAGTTTAAATATTCGCCTCGTTTTTATGTTCTTTTCCAAGTCTATTGTGAATGAGGCTTGCTTTTAGTTGGAATCAAAAAGAATCGCTTAATTCATTCTAGCTTCCATTTTTAATAGATAACCCGGCAGCTGCTGCCGGGGTTGCCACGCCTGGAATATATTCTCCACCCCCGGTCGTCTATTTCACCCCCAAATTCTCATCCTGCATCTAGTATAATTCATACTCGGCAAGCACTTTAAACAACTCATTTTTAATGTAATTACACTGCTTCTAGAAATAAATATTGAAATTGCGATATTAAATCTCTTTTTGAAATTCGATAACAATTAGAATTATTTTTCTTGTCTATAAGAATTTGTTCACTTTTTTTTCAACATCGTACCGAATCAAAAAAGAATTTATTCATTCAGAACGAAAATATCATTTTTAACAAAGCGGAATATTTTGGAACCAGCTGCGAAGCCCGCCTTCTGGGGGCATCTTATCTCTGTCCAAGAGGCTTCTTGATGTTTTGACCCTTAACATTCGTGGGCTTTAAAATAATAATTTAAATTTTCTGATTTTAATAAATTTGACATAAACTATTTGTGGGTTTTAAATGAGTGGCTCGCGACGGACAGCATAAGCGCTTTATAATAGAAGATTGTCAAAAATCCAGTTTCTCTTTAAAGAAATATTTGTATTTCGAACAATAGAAATTTTATATACATTTTATTTAAACCATTGTATCGTAATCCTATACTAAGAGAATAAACCAATTATTTTGTCTATGTTTTTGATCATAATATCCAGAAACAAAATATTTAAAAAAAAAATTAAATGAGCTTCAATATCTGATCTTAGTCATCTTAAAAGTTTTTATTTTGTTGAATTAAGAGAGTGTGGTGTAGTTTTATAATAAAATATTATGTAAATTAAAAGCAGCAATTAAAGGCAGTTTATGTGATGTTACATAGAAACAAAACTTTTAGTTTTTATTTAGGATTAGACTATCTTTTGTGAAATTAGAAATATTTTTTTTTTTTCTAATATTATTATCCTTCTACTGAATTCATCTTCAAGTGTTAATAAATATGGCTAAAATAACCAAAGCTAGAAGCATCAATAGTATTGATGGTTAAAAAGACTTCATGCTACTCACTCGAATGAGTCTGGTCACTCACTCATTGACAACAATTTCGCAAATAATCTGAAAATAAACTGTGTTATTTATGCATGGATAGTTAAGGATAGGGTGAAGGACATAACGTATATATTTATCAATTTCATTAAAACTCTTCCCATCTTTATCTCTTTGTGCCTTGCACTATTTTTCGATACGCCGGTTGCCTAGCGGTCAGAGCGCCAACTAACAATCGCGGATGCTTATTCAATTCCTTCAAAACTACCCAAAACAAAGCCGTTCAGAGCAAGAGGCAGACAATCCTACCTCAATAAATCCTGTCGTTGGTCACGAAACCTCAGTATACTCTACCTTTCCGGTATTTTGGATTTATTTTTATATTTTATCCAACACTTACTTTGTTCTTGTTTATAATACCATTTATAAAATATCTAATTTCCATTATTTTCGTATTTAAATTTAAATTTATAGATATTTATAAAAATAATTATTTTCACTGAAATCAATTTAGAATATATGAAAGATTTTCAATTTGGTAACCTTCAATTTGTATCAACCGTCTTAATAAATTTTTTACAGAAAATATCTCAGTTTATATTTTACTTCTCCGACCTAATATTATAATTTTTATTTTTATTTTATCTCTCTTTTGAGTCTGATTGTCAAAAGATATTTGTATATGTTCTCTTTCTCTTTCCAAAACGTTATTTATTAAAGATAATATAATATTTTAATCTTCTGTTTACTTTATTTCACAAATTTCTCTCTACTTTATCTCTCTGTGTTTACAGAGGAAGAAATTTTAAATGGTCTCTCGTTCTCTACCAGGAAGAAAAAAGTTTTTTGCTCTCTGCTCTGCGAATGAGTTTGTTGGTCCTTGATTCTTTTTTTTTCTTTTTTCAGATTTTTATCAGCGTTTTCACATTTTATTAAGTAATATTTAATTTAATAAAAATCTAAAAAGAATGAGATGTCAATCAAACACATTCGCAATGTTTCGCTGGATTAAACCGTGAAATCGCAGTTAAGTTACGGTCCCATAATAAAGAATTATTAATTTTTATTTTAACGGCCTCTTCGTCCTTGTATTTACTTTGTTGTGTTGTTTTTTTGTTTTTGTTTTCTTCTTCTTTGTTTCTTTTTGTTTTTTGTTGGTGTTGTTGTTCGCTTGCCGGACATAACTTTAATTCCCGAAACGAATACAGGCAATAAATGCTGCACCTTGCCTCTTGCTTAGTTTATATTTTACCGGAAAACCGTAGCGTTCAAGTTACGAACAAATTTGACTTTCCCATTGATGCGGATGAAATGTAAACACAGGAACCAACTTGGGTTCAAAAAATACCGACCATCCACATTCCATATCTAATTTTTTTTTTTATTATTATTATTTTTTTTTATTTGTTCATCCATCAATGACGCTTTCTGCAGATTTCATTTGTTAACCATCCAGCAGAAAAGTGAAAACCTCTGATACCATCTTTTTCTTGTCTAATAGACATCACATAAATTTTAAAGCGAAAGTTATTTCTTCTCGGCAATCTTTCGAATATTCTGGATTCAACCATCCAAAGAATTGGATAACGTGAATTTTGTTTCCTAATTCTGATCTGAAATTATGGAACTATCAGCTTAATCACAAAACAAAGAATGGAACATGTCATTTGTATTATAAATAATGATTTCCTAGCCGAAAAATCCCTTTTTAAAAAGGATTGATCTCTCGACTAGGTCGACACTTTTGTATTATTGCGGTAGAGCTATTTTTGGAAACGTCTGGATAGCAAGTTTTTAAGGCTTTAGACTTTTGGGGATGGTAGGTTCTGGAACTGGGAAGACGATTTGTTTCGAAATGATAATATATTTTATTTGATAAATCAATCCTTTTTAAATGTTTTTCTTTTTATTTAAATGTAGTTTAAGTAAGTATACAATAGATTTGTACACTCGTGAAAAAAAGAAAACACACCGTGTGAGTTGAAATTTATATAACCGGCTTGAGTCCGAAAGAAGAAGAATATTTACCGGGAGTAATACAGGTAAAATCAATAGAGATGAAGGGCCCTACGGGTTAACCGTTTGTACCAGGTAGCACGTAAGATAGTGACCTGGATTGATTTTGGAATTTGGTGGGCAACTGGTGAGCGCTGGTCCGAACTGGTTGGAGGAGAGGCTTGTGCCTAGGGCCGAAAGATGTATTAACTGAAGAGGGATTCGCTCTGCTGCCTTATATACTAAAAGTTAAACTACAGATCAGCATAAAAGTGGTGTGACACAGGGGGAGTGATAAGGGCGCGTGGGAAAGTTAACTTATATGCTAATGTGGGTTCACATTACGTAAAAATACATTTTTAAAAATGATAATAATGTTGGTCTAGCTTTTCAAGCAAAATTACCAGTGTTTCTTCTTCGATCAATTTGTTTTTGAGCTCTCTACAAAATATGGGCTAACATAATGTTGTCATTTGTAAAGAAGACAAGTCACAATGTTTCCTAATATCTAAGAATAGAAGATAGAAATTTCCCAGATATTTTCTTTGTAATAAACTCCTCCATCTGTGATATGTTATCTCTATTAGGTGTCAGAATTGCATCTTGTCTTTCTTAGAATTAGCATATTTTTTAGTAAATTAAAAAAATGCTCATTTATATCTATTAAAGAAAAATTTAAAAATCTGCTAAATTCGTAACGGATATCCCTTAATATGTACTAGGGTATTAATACAATTGCAGGCAGAAGCAGGCCAATAAATTAATTATATGTTGAAATATTGTAAAGAGACATTTACCAGCCCTTTTTGAAAAAACAAAATTCAGCTACATATATAAAAAAATGTTGAATTTCACCTGAAAGATAAACGAAATAATTTGCAAAAAACAGACAATAAATAAATAGATGAATAAATATTGGAGAGGGAAAAAATATTAACATTTATTTGAATGAAAAGCCCATTAAAGAGATAAAAATAAAAAAATAAAATTTCAGACAGTATTTCCAGAAATTCACAATTGAGAATTGAATAGAAATAGAATTTCTTATGGCTTATGGGTAACCTCTAAATCCAGCTACCAGTAATAGTTTTTCCAATAATTGAAGAAACTTATAACCACCGCCCTTTTTTTAACCATTTCAATGTATTATCTAATTAGCAAATAAACATAAATATAATAAAATATTTAAATTAATATCAAAGTGAAAAGTCAACAGTTTTCTCAAATGTTGGTGAATTGGCTATTTTTTGTAAGATAACAGTTTGAACTAGAAAGTTGAAATGAAATTTTATTTTATCTACCTGACTTATTCTCAAATATTTCAAAACTTTGGAAGATTACGCAATTAACGGGGATATTTTGTTCTTTTTAATTTTTGATATTCAACAAATATGGAAAATTGATGCTTAATTAAGTAGGCAACAAAATATCTAACTGAATAAAATGACAATTATTCCAACAGTAAAAGGTTAGCTTATAAAAAAAAAAAATCTTCTGGTTTTTGCTGACTGAATCAAAAGTATTAGAATTTTTTGAAGTCTATTTTTATAATGAGATGACGGTATTGTCAAATTTAAGATACTGAATTCTCAAGAAGACTTCATGTTTACCCGTAGTCTAACAAAAGACCTACCAGAATCTGGTCCCTTGAATTTGATATGATATATGAGAAGGATACTGCGTTACACAAAAAAAAATGATCCGACATTGGCGTGTCTTGTTCCTCTCCAGAATTTAGAAAACAATACATATACCTACCTAAAATCTCTATTCTGAACAGAGATGTTGAAAAATGAACAGATTTTCTTTATGTAACATTATAGAATTGTTTTTGGTAAAGCGCCAATAACGATTGCCGAAAAAGGCAAATTAGCTGTTGCCTCAAAGTAGGAGTGCTGGAGAAAATGAATCTCTACCACTGTTAGAAAATCATTTTCAAGAAAACATGTGTTCAGATGGAATCGTCGATAAACTTTTCAGGTGAAAAATTATGTGCAGTTTCGAAAAGACAATTGTGATTAATTAATATTGCACGCAGGCTGAGAATACAAATTACAAACCATAAAGAAAGAAATTTACAAAACTTTCTCTTTCTTTGTTTCAGTCCCAAAACTATTAATGTATTCCATCGTATTTATTAGGTTGAAAAAAAACATGTTTCTGATAAGTTGTACTTAGTATTCATTCACTTACCGGGGTAATGAGACAAATTAAAAAGCACCTTGTCATAAACTCTGGTCATATTTATTCTAATAAAATTGTTAATGGATATAATACTTATTTCAGCGATTAAGCCATTATCTTCGAAACTCGAGTCGGAATAATGACTTCGTTAAAAGGAATATGGAAGAAATCTTGTTTTTTGAAGGTTTTTAAAATTGGGGTCCGCATAGTCCTGAGGGTATTCAAGACGGGATGGTTTGTTAATTAACATAATTGCAATATGTTATTACCAATAATATATAGTTTAAATCAATATGTTATCCTTGTAATGGTTTATTATTGGAATTTCAAATGAATTTAGTGGTATTTAAGGGGATCACCAGGACTATTCAAATATACTACCGAGTACATGGCTTCTACTCGAAACTTTTTGTGCCAAACGTTATATCTTGGGAATGTTTTTGTAAGTATGGAATTTGAATTAAAATACTTTTAAAATTACTATGCAAGGGAAGTTGTTCTAATTTCTTCAGTTTTCCATAAATTTTCAGTGGTAAAATATTAAAAGTTTGAAACATGTAACCTGATCAATAATATTGAAGCACGATCAGGTTTTATCAAATTGATACCCAGCTTAGGGTAGTAACCTTAAATCTGGTTTGATGCAACTACTCGATTCCATCTCTTTCACTCTTTATTATCCAATGTTTTCACATAACCAAATAATGATCAATTTCTTTTTTCAATTAATAAATTTTATTTTAAACAACGCACAATGTTTCCACAAATTGCCTTAAAAGACTTTCTCTTAAGTGTGTATTAATTTCGAGAAAACAGATAAAGCAGCTTTTGTCGTTTATAAATTTTTTTCAACTTTGAAATCAATCCTGGTTTAACAAACCAAAAAAAGAAATTAAATTATTAAGAAGCAATTATTTGTTCAAATGTTCGTCTGGTATCGATTATTTAATAGACGACCGACAAATATACTTAGTATGCGCACAGGCGAAAGAATTCTTTAAAAAATTAATATTTAAACTTAATTAATCTAATTAAAGCCGTAATCGCATTTCAATCTGGTTCCAATTGTATAAACGAACAGAATCGGTAGAATAATAATTATTACGCCTTATTGACGAATATTGAAAGCTTTTCGATTTTCTCAAATAAACGAATAAAATAAAATGCCTATCGAACAAAATAGATTTATTTTATTTAAATTTTTTTCGATTAAATTACTGAAAATAATAATATAAATTGATGAAAATAAGTTCCTGATGAAATGTTTACTTTTTCCAATATCTACTCTGTCTAGGGAGTGAACTGGCAGCTCGAAAGAAAGCAACAGAAGAAATAATTCACGAGCTGAAAAGCTTGAAAAATTAAAACTATAGCGTGAAACAATAACAATTCTCTCGAATTAACCAATTAATGAATTGTTTTAAGTAATGAATTGTAATTAAGTATAGAAATTTAATTATTTACCTACCCAATTTTTTTGCTGTCTATGAATGTTTCAAATGCAATGTGTTATGTACATTCATCGGATTGATTTCGTCTTCCAAAGATCGATTGTAGATACGATGAAGGATGACTTTCGTTGGAAACAAAAGAAAATGTGAATCCGAGTTACTTTTTGACTTTTTCCAGCACCTACCATGAGCGCAAGAAGATAAAGAAGAAACCAAACTGTTTCTTCTCCCGGTAGCCTTTTCATATGATGGATTCTGGCATTTTCTCGGAAAACAATAAAATACACGAAAGCATTATCGAAAATATCTGAATAGGTTTCTGGGCAGGTTAGCAGGCTCTGTGTGCGTATGGAAACCTGACCCAGGCAAGGGGGGGTTCACCCTCTGCAAGGGGGGTCCAGAATGGCCTCTAGGAAACGCCCTTGACGCTGGCATGTCTTCCGCTCTTTTGAGACGGCCTACTCTCGGGCCTGAAAGCATCAAAAAAGAAAATCCATTGAATAATTAAAGGTTAATGCTGAGTTGATCCCTAAAATAAAATGAGCACATGACCTCGTGGAGAAGTGAAATGTGATCATTTATAAAAGCTTATATAGACAATACATCTTGCGAAATAGTTTATCTTGTCCAGGACAGGTTCTCCCAAATTCGAGTTTTGACCTTTTCTTTTTTTTGTTTCTTACTAAATGTTGAATTAACGTTCAATATCAAGACGATGCATCTTTGATCAATCTATTTTATTTTTGCTGGTACAGTCACTGATAGGTATCAATCTTTTGTGTTTCGAATGAATCTTTCAGGGTGACTGAATAGCTAAAAGCTGCATCCATTGGGATGATTACATATCTGAAGAATTCACCTAGCGAAAGTTGCAAGCGAGATCGCTGGAGTGGTTGGTGGTGTCTGGATGGTGCAAGAATGACTGGCTCTCTTCTCTTAAGGCCAACTGACGTGCCTTCCAGAAGTGGAGAACAAGAAATACGCAACGCTGGAACCGTTCCTGGCCATTCTGTTATTCCCTCTCCCCTCTCTCTCTTTTCATTCTTCATGTGTCTGGGATTTTGAAATGCCAAACAAAACCCATAACCTGGCACGATGGAAATTGGCCAAAGCGTATGCTAGGCCAGATTTTCTAAATAAATGGACGCCTAATTACTTTACAAACTATAGAGTGTTGATTGGACCCGATAGATAAGATAGAATATAATCATACAAACCTTACTATAAATAAAGCTATCTTTGTAAAATATTAACACAAGCATAATATGTCAGAGGCATCATAAGCTAAAATCGAAGCCATTCTAACCGATAACAATTGCACTGACACATATATCACTGATGGTGTATTTCCAAATGTCAATAAGATATATCACTTAATTCATTCCAACAAGAGGTGTGATTCATCTATATAATATTTACTTTAAGGCACCATTTCTCATCGTTTACAGTTCAAGGACCAGTTAAAAGTGGAACAGCTATGCATTTATGGTGTTTGTTTAGAATTATTTATATTTCATATCTGTAATTTTATTTGTCTGTTATTATTAAAAATAGTTGCTTTATTTTAAGTATTATTAATAATAATAATAATAATATGGCCAGTCTGCCTTAATAAGAAATTACGTTGTGCCAATGAAGATATAATAATGGAAAATTAGACATACAATGAAAATGAAAAGGTGGCGATAGGTGCTAGTCAACCTCCAGAAAGGGGAGATGGGCCAAAAAAGGAATATTGGCGTTATAAGGGTTGAAACTAAGTGGAGAATTATAATCTCGATGTTTTAGGAATAAAAACAAGTTAAGTTGTTTTCAGATAGTTTCATTTTGACTATATAGAGGTTGGGTGTTTAGGAATCGTTAATTATTCAAAGATGCAAGAAAAAACCTTATTCGAGACTAGGGTGAATATGAACCTTATAAAGTGTGAGTAGTTAAAGTGGGTTTAAAAGAGTGCTAGGGTATGAATGGCAAGTTTAGTTTCTTGGAAGCAAATTTTACTACAGAAAGGATAATATGGTCATTCCAAGAGAGTCAGGAACAATTAAGTATGCCCAACAGAAACAGTTTGTCTTTAGGGTTTTCTATTCAAATGAAATAACTAAAAAAATTTCTATTAGTGCTTCTAAATAATACACAACAATGTTTCTTACTCGAATTTTTAACTTTTAAAGGGTGCTGGGCAATAATTATATCAACTATATTTGCCTTTAACATTAAATAATTGTAATTAAAAGATAAATCAATAAAATATCATATTTGAATTTTATTTTTTTAATACCCATACACACACCACATGAGCTATCTATTTTATTTTTGCAAAACCGAAAATATTTATTCATAGATTGCAATTTCTTACCCATAGATTTTTAAAATTTAAATGAGATGTGGGAAACTTTGATCCTGAACAAAATGTCAAACTAGCTATTCTTGATTTTATCCCCTCCAAAAAAATTTTATTGGGTCCTCGCCTGGGATGTTTTATTCAATGTTTTACTGGTTGTCGACAAGAGTCTTAATATTACTAATATTACCAAAGCTTGGCTTTTAGATGGGATTTTTTTTTATACCTGGCTTGAGTAGTTTCTACAGATTAACCCAAAGAGAGTTATGAATAAATCTCAATTAAAGTTCTTTTTCTAAAAAAATAAAAACGCTATAAAAGTTAAAAGATATTGATATAAAATACATTAAATACGTTTTAAGCTTTTAGTATTTATTCAAATACTAATAACAAAGCAATAAAGATTTTGCCACGAATGAAATAATAATTAAATTAATTATCATATAAATATATATTCTAATATTCATTCTTTTGATGATTCTTCTTGTTGAGTACCCTCTATGGTAATACATAAAAATTAACTCGTAATTACAGAGTTATGTTCCGAGATTGAAATGTAGTTTTTTCGATCTATAGTTAAAACATCACGAATTTAATGGGAAATTTGACTTTCTTTCTACTCAAATATGGTCTCAACGATATCATAAAAACAAGAGAAAGTCTATTAAAATTGAAAAATGTTATAAAACTCCAATGAAACGGATCATGAATCAGTTAATGAATGGATTCAATGGTTGGCACAGGCTGGAATATTGGACAATCATTTATAGTCTAACTGTGGTTCGTTTAAGAGGATTTTATTGAGATATTGTTAAATTTATCTAAAATCTATGATTTTCACTTCAAGAACGTAGGGCGCTAGCTACAATATTTGTTGAATATGCTCGATCCCGATCGTTAGCAATTAATATTGAGTGTAAATATCCTCACCATAATAACTTATTGTTGTATGTGGTTTGCCATTGTATTTATTATCATTTAAATATATTGTAAATATTATTAATTTCAAAATTATAGATTTATAGTAAAGACATCTTACATTATTTAATTATTTTGATCATTTTGTAGCTATAAAATTGTCTTAATTAAAAAGTTTTTATTTTGCCGAGAGTAACAGAGTTGTTGAATCATAAAGAAAAACAGAACAAAGTTGTCCTCTGCTTGATGCAATTAAACATACACACATATCTATATTTAATATACTATATGTGTGTATGTTTATTTGCATCAAGCAGAGGACAACTTTGTTCTGTTTTTCTTTATGATACAAAATTGTCATTTCGAGAATTATATTATCTATATTTTAGAATTTCATAGATTGACTGTCAACTAAAGCTATATTTTGTCTTACTCTGTCGAATTTCTAGATATAATTGTTATTATATAAGTATAGCGATTTTCAGACTTTTTGATTTTTCATCAATTCATTGGTAACCTCTTAAATGAAATAAATAAGTTTTAAATTTTACCAGCTCTTGTCAAATCTTAGCAATAACAATTTTTTTTTCTAATTTAATTTATTATAATTAATAAGTGTTATAGAACTTTATTTTTAAGTGAATATAATTTTTACTTTTTTATTGTAATTTTGGGCATAAATAATCTTAATAATTGAAAATAAAAACTAATTTCTATCATAATTCATAATATAGTGAATGGTGAATGACATTAAGTTTCATGAAGAAAATTTCAAATGGTGCCTCATGGGATCAGATTCTCTATTGGTCTGTACACAAATTTGTAGTGAAACCTATTACTTCAATTTTTTTCTAATTAAGATCACGACGCTGTAATAAGTGC
>JALMQS010000228.1:4967430-5014134 GCA_024734495.1 Forficula auricularia
TTTTTTTTTTTTTTTTTTTCTTTTTTTTTTTTTTTTCTTTCTTCTTCCCGTGGCTGTGGTTCGGTGGGGGGGGGGTGGGGGTCGGGGGGGGGTAAAGTCACGGGGCCTGGCCTATGAAAGAAAACCCGGGACTCAGAAAATAACTTTTTTTTTTACAATTTCAAAATAAATTTTAACAAATATTTAATAAGAAGGGGGTGGGGTCTCGTGATAAGATCAGACTCTGAAGTCCAAATAAACTCTCGGCGGACCTGGGTTAGTGAGACGTTGTGATGATCATATATTTTAGGTGAGTTTTGATTGAAACCATCTAGATTACACAGTCTTTCTGGTTATAATATTTTATCAATGATATTATCAGAAACTCTTTATATGTACGCTCTCAACTCATCAATTAAGATGGTCATTTGTTCCAACAGTCTAGTCAAGAAGCCTCTTATAGCTTGTGATGATAGCTTGAATAGCATCAAGTCTGTTAATAATTATATTTTAATCTTAATTGTTCTTCTCTACTTTAATTGATCAAAAGCTGTCCAATATATATTTAAGAAAAACCAAAACTCCCAATTGCTTTGACACCTTTTTCTTTTAAACTATTGAACTTGGCCATCACTTTGCCTCAAAGATCTTTGTTTCTTTCCTTTTCTTCTCTTGTGAAGACACAACCCCACTTATCAATTCTTATTCTGTTGTCAGCTTCGTTTGTTTGCCAATTGATATTTTGATCCCTTTTCCACGTTCCATTAAGTTCCAGTGCATCCACTTCGTCGTCGACCTATGTTTTCTGAAGTAGGGTCTGGTAGCAGAGCTGGTCCCGGCTGCTAAGTGCTCAGATAAGAAAGAACCTCGTACCCTAACGGAACAGTGCTAAACATTTCAGGTCTTAACGAGAAACATTTTAGACACAGTTGTCTTGTAAAGCGTCCAATCTTTAGCTTTTATCAAAGAGCTCTCAATTGGAAAAGGATAATAGTCCGGCTAACGATCTATTGAGTTGCTCGTCATAATCTCTTGCTTAATGTATAAATAACGTAATCTAGAGTCGCGTTCACCCTTCTCTTCTGCTTGATATCGGCTGCTTGATTTATCTCCGTCCTTCTCTCTCTCCACTCTTTTAGGAAAGGAAATCCTCAAATTCCTTTCACGAAATCGGTCGGTCCGTGTGATGCGTCTCCTCCCCGACAATTACAACTCAGCCGCCGCTTAATATTACTCCAAACTGCTTATTAGTGTTTTGTCAGTTTTTTCAATAGAAGCGTCACTTCAGGAAAATATGTTTAATATTAACTACTTTTTTTTGTAGGCAAATTAATGTATAGCTGGCTGTCGTGTTGCTTTTGCCTCCACATGCTTACGTTCATTTTTATTTAATTTTATCATAATTTGGAGATGTTGAGGATCGTGTGGGCGAATGGTGGGGGGATGGGAGAGTTGGTCCCCCATGGCCCCTCGTCCATTGCTCCTCCCCACTGCTGCACGATGCCTTTGGGCTCACCGCCCAGGCCGGCGGACCACCCAGAACGCGCGAACCTCATTTAATTACCTATCTCCTCTTTTTATACATACATACAATCACCTAATATATATATATATATATATATATATACAACTATATATATATATATATAGATATATTTGCGATTCCATGTGAGTATCGTCTATTACTGAATCTCTAATGTATCAACAAAAAAGATTTGTACTAAATTTAATATTGGAAGAATTTATTTTGCTTTAGAAATTTTGATTATAAAAAGATTTGATTTATAAATCCTATCGAAGTCTTTATAATGCAAGTTTGCTCTTGATTAGCTATACAGTATACATTATTTTGTATTGTATTGCTGCATTGTAATAATATGTAATATTTGTATTTTATGTTAATGATACAGAAAAGAGAATTGCGATTATATTAAGACTTTATTAAAAACAAAAAATATTAATTACATCCATAAAATGTATTCTTAAATTAAAGCATTTTAATATAGATTATTATTTCACAAACCTTAGTGACAACCGAGGGGTGAACCGCGATTTGAATTAGGTGTGCACCGTCTTTGGAATTATTTGGAATTACTTTGAAATTCATTAGATAATCTATTGTCATCTATTGTCTTCCACTTAGAAATGAAAGTGGAAGTGGAAGTAGGTGTACACGATTTTAGGTCGCGGTTCAGCCCTCGGTGACAACCGTCTTTGAACAAGCCTCAAAATTAGGTAAATGCTTCCAACGTCTTCATGATTTTTCACTTGCTAGTCATGTACAGTTTTTTTCTAAAAAAACACCAAATTTTTTAAAATAAGTAATGTAAAATTTAAATTAATGTAAAAATAATATAATGAATGTTTTACATGAAATATTAAAATAAGTTTCACATTAGATTTTCGTGAATTCATGTTTCTAGCTACAGTATCTGCTAGACTAGTCCTGGAATATGTCTCTGGCACAAGTCCTGGTCTTGTTGACTGACATAGCGCAGATTGACTTTTACTAGATTATTCATGTTTTGTATTTCTCTTTCTTCCAGTTCCTCAAAATTAGAATACTTTACTTTTCCCTTAAGAATTTAATTCATATTTCTTGAATTAATATCTTCTAAATAATTCTATGTTCATTAGTGACAGAAAAATCAAGAAAGGGCACTTTTCTGATGAATCGTAAATCGAAATTTTCTCGATAACGACAATAACGATTTCATTCAATCTTTTATTTCATCAAACGACTCTACAATAATGTAGTTGAACGACCAAGTTGAAACCGTACCAATTTGAAATTTGTCATTCGTGGATTTAATGATAGTAGCAATGAAAGTAAATGCCCCTGTCTCTATCTCTCTGTGTGTGTGTGTATGGATTCCCGCACTTCATTTCTTAGCAGAAGAGACTTGAATCATCTAATTTATTATTGGCTTCGTTAGCTATTAGCCATTCAACTTGGCAAAAAAAAAAGAATCACACTGATAAATGGATTATAAAGTCCGATTTATCTGAAGAAGACCATAAAAATAATCGAAACGACACAAGGACAATAAACTTGACTCTTTTTAATTAAATCCTCACCTAGCCGATGACCGATCCCTTTTATATGTTTTTTTTTCTTCGAGCCATAAATACGGACCAGATCGTCATCCAGTACAGAACAATCCCTCCTGGCATTTTTACCCTGACAAGAATTTCTTTGAGAGCTTCATTTAATCTCTTATCACTGTTAAAAGATTTGTTCAAAAAAATTTATTAAACAATTTTTTATTTTCATTTCAAATGCACTAATAAACAGAAAATACATTTTCTTTAGTACTCAAAATATATTTGCACCCACATGAATAAAAATAAAACTGTAGACGGATTAAATTTAAAGTAAAAAGCTCACGTTTTTATTTTTTTAGTCATGTAAATGTCGGGATTATATGAGCACTATATAAAAATGTATTTTCTGCTTTTTAATGAATTTTGAAATAAAAGCGTGCTAATGTTTATTGTTATCGGTTATTATTATTTTTGAAAGGGTATTTTTTTAATATATTTTTATGTTCTACTATTTAGTTTGTCCCCGTGACTTCAATAAACTCAAACTCTCTCCCGGCCTCTATCTTTCCCGACATTTATAATCTTCAAACCTTCAAAACCTGGGCACACAAACACCTACGCCTCAACCCTTTCATTCGATCAATTTTCCATTCTCTTCGGTAATGCAAGGGTCGAATTGAAGGAGACAATAAAAGAATATGTCATCTGCTAGAATTATAAATTTTATTTATAACGTGACTATAGTTTCGAGGGCTTTGTCCTCTTCATCAGTCCATTATAATTGATTCACAGGAATTAATGTATGAATGGAAAGCCCTCGACACAAAAACTTTCAATTTAATGCAAGAGTCTTTCGAGATCCATAGGAGTTGCATCTTCCTGGTGCTTCTTGCATTCGATTGCTTAAAAAAAAAGATTTTACTTGTCTGTGAAATTTTTACTTTATCCAATGCAAAGCATGGGAAAATTATTGTAATCGGTCTCGCCGCAAGCGCGAGTTCAAAGGGTCCTCAGGTAAAGACTACGGAACCCATTGACTCAATTAAAGTCACAAATTGTAGTATTCAATTAGGTTGAATTTTAGCACGTGACGGTTTTGCCAAAAATTACATGGGGAGAGGCCAAAAAGTGAGATTTTTTCATTTAGTGCGTGCGGATGTATGGATGTATGTATGTATGTATGTGTGTGTGTGTGTTATCGTTTTTTTCGTCCACGATTTTTTCCACACCTTTGCGCTGATTGAAATGAAATTGAAAACCTACGATTAGTTTAACAAAATGAAGCGCTGATTAGTTTTTGGTACATATCGGCCCACAAACATTAGTACTTTATTTCAGTACTTTTTTAGTTTTTTCTAAATATCTTGAAAATGACTTAACCAATTTTGATGAAATTTAATATCCTAATTAAGTACCTTGGGGGACCACAAAAAAGGTTAAATAAAGTTTTTAGTAAAATTATATTTTAAAGTACTTTACTCTAGAGTAAGATAGTACCTTTTTTTTAATTTTTTATTTTAAATTGTTTAAAATTTATTAATTTGATCGTCTTAATATAGCTCATTTAACCTTGCTTAAGTAAGAATGGATAGGCTTCTCTCTGTGAAATGCTAAAAATTTGGGAGGAAATTTTATAAGTAACCATAGCAACTGCGTTGTTTTCTTATCCGTTACCTTTGCTGAAGACAGAGGAATCGAGTTAAAATCAAAAATAGCGATTGATTCTCATCTAGTACTTGAGGAATAAACATTCTATAATGGATTTTTGACGTTTCGGTTTTTATTGGTAACCATTGCTAAAGACAGAGGAATCGACTTAAAACCAAAAATAGCGATTGATTCTCATCTATTACTTGAGGAATAATAATTATACATTAGATTTTTGACGCTTCGATTATTATTGGTAACCATTGCTGAAGACATCGAAGAATCGGCTTAAAATCAAAAATAACGATCGATTCTTATCTAATACTAGAGGAATAAGCTTATTACATTCCATTTTTGATGTTTTGACTATTAATGGCAACCTCTACTGAAAACGTGGAAGAATCGACTTAAAATCAAAAAGACTAAATTCTTTTTTGGTAAACAACTCAAGCTTGAGTTGTTTGCCATAAAAGAACAATTCACCAATCGCAGGAATTGACCTTAAAACTATAAATTTATAGTTTTAAGGTCAATTCCTGCGATTGGTGAATTGTCTTTCTCCAAATTTTAAAGAGACTAACTCCCCAAGTGGGTCAAAATTTGATGACAAGATTCTACTATCGATAGAGAAACCAAATTAAATAAGGGCATGTAATACGGTATTGGAGTCACCTCGGTGGAATTTTTCTTAAGCGGTTCATTCTATTTGAACGGGCGAGAAATGAACGGACGGTACATTCAGTGAGCCTTTCAAGATTTATGTCCGAACATTTATGCTTCCATTTAAAACCTATATATTATTTTTCTATATTAAATGATACCCCTAATACAGTATTTAAAATTATTTTCATCATTCATCTTTTCTCATAAATAACCTTCGTGGAGAGTGAGACTGGCCTGGACACAAAGGCTTGCATTACAAGGTGAAGAGCGTAGGAAAACTCTCTCTCTCTCTGTTCGCATAGTAAATTACAATATTAGGAATGGTCAATCAGAAAACATTACGACTAGTGAAGGTCGGAGGTGAGAAATGTGGCTGGCATAATTTTGAAACGATAAGTAAAAACTCTTCATTGATTCTTGGAATCATTTCAAGAATCGGTTCTCGGTTTACGAACTACGTACATGTTACCTTAATAGGTCATCATTAATTTTTTATTTAGTTTTGCAAGCTATCGATTGCTATTGAAAACGAATATATGGATTTAGGGAACAAACATTTGTAATGGAACTTCGTAAACAGGGGAGTCAAATTTTCAGATCACGGCCCAAAATCTAATCGTACAATATTCGGAGAATATGCTTCGTAATATATTGCTTAATTTTAGAGATCTTTTGAAATTGGTGCTTTTAATTACCCATTAATGATATGTAATAAAGTCTTTTTCCAAAAATCTTAACAACGCTCCAAAAAAATTTTCAAAATGAAAATCGATTAATATATACTTACTAGATATAGAAGAGCAAGTAAATTTGTATAAGCCCACTAATTTTCCATAAAATATGACGTTTTTTTTTTTTGATAAAACAGTAAAAACTATTTTTTTTCACATCATTCATCTTTTCGTAGCAATTTTTTTCACTGATGTTTATTTTTGAAGTTTTTTGAGATTTTCCGAAAAATCACTGGACAAATTTTTCCGAAGGATCTTAAGATTGAATATAATTGGAGCATCTTGATGGTATGTTTGGAGATGATCGAATTTACAATATGAGTGCAATATCTCAAACGTTGATATTGATCTTAGGGGAATAAAAATAATAATAATAATAATAAAAATGAAAAATCCACTTAAAATCTGAAATTTCAAATTTGATTTCACAAGGACTACGGCAAATGGAAAAGGAAGGAAAATCTTGATTTTTCAGATTTTTCTGTTTCAACATCCATAGTGAAATAAAAATGAATAAAACAGTTTGTTCAAGAACTTTCGGCTTTGAAATAAAAAGCCCTTTTCAAGTGTCGATAGATGAGGTTCGAGTAAACTCAACTCCCATCGGTTTTTTAAATTCGACTTCGTTGCCAGTATTCTTTCTTTAATATATTTAAATGTTTATATATTATAAAAATATTTTTTAACTATATTATTCTATTTAATTAATTTTAAACATATTATTGAATGAAATTTATTTTGGTAATTTATATAAATTCTTTGTTTTTAGCAAAGCATCTTAGTTATTCTATAGATTTTTTTTTACAGCTTTCTTATTTCAATAGCAAAAATAAAATAATACAGGAAGTTGATAAAATCATCCATGATCGACCTTTTTTTGATATTTTGCTAACTATTGGTTATTGAACAATAATCATTAAAGTGAATGTTAATTTATAACAACCCAAAAATGGAAGGGTAAATTTAATGGCTAATAATATTTCTACATTCACTGTGAGGGACACCAAGTGGGGTGGTATCAAATTTATATCCAGAGGGGAATAAAAAGCTATCTAAATATCGCCAATGTATTTTATTCTTTTTTCAAGAGGTACTTTTTTTTATTTGATTTTAAAAGGCGAATTGGCATTAAGAGACCTGGGGGATAAAGGGGGAGGGGGGGGGGGGGGGCTCTTCACCATGCTACAAGATAATATAATATATAGAACCAAAGCAATCTCTTCTTTTCTAAGAAATCAAAGAGTACGTTTTCCGCTTGATATAAATGTTTTCATTTATTTGAAGATATAATTTCAAAAGTCTGTTCTTCATCTTCTTTCTGATATAAATCTTTTAGAGGGTTTTATTAAATTCATTGAAATGAATTTACTTCTATAAATTGTTGTAAAAGCATATGTAATTTTAATTTGCGCACCAAAGCGGGGAAACTTGCAGAAACCGTATTATACAATTTTCAATTTTGCCTTCCGTAGCCTTTACCCGAAGACCCTTTGTAGTTGTGCATGGCACGAGACCGATCCAATATTTTATCTTCTTCTTATTGGATAAAGTAAAAATGGGAATTTAAAATAGTTCTTTTATTAGTTTTTTATTTAGGAGACCTTATAATTTTGAAAATCGAAAGTAAAATTATATAAATTTTAGTATAGGACCATATGGAAATCTTAATTTTTTGATCGTCTCAAGATGGCGGGCTGTGAGTCAGCGATGACGTAGGCGGCCGACACTTTTCTAGCCATATGCTCTCTCCCTATCTCTCTGGCTCTAATATCGACTAAATATTTCCTAGTTTTTCTAGGAGTAAAAACATTATGTGCTAATATTATTTGCTAACAATAATTTTTCCAAAAAATAAAATTGAAAAGGTTTCTAGATATAATTGCACTTTGTAAAATATGGTTGCTGTATGTTTGACAATTTCAAAATGGCGGAGAATTTAAAATTCCAATTGCTATAGTGATACAGTATATTTTTAGACAAATAGTATAAATAATGAATTATTCAAGCTAAATTTTTATATGAGACTCAAAATAAGTGAGGGACATAATAATATTAAATAAATTAAAATTTATTTTAAGCATAAGTCACAAATTTTAATGTGTTCTTAATAAAGAAAGAAAAAAACTCAACAAAATATGTACCATTAAAATTTTAATCTCTTTTTATTTTGTCTTAGTCGTCCACCTCCAATTAAATTTCTCTATAAAGGTGGATCTTATTATTTCCTCGGGTTGGCAAATAAAAGTCTCCTTTTAATAAAAACAAGTTAAATAGGCGTTAATGCTTTATTGTCAAACAATATAAAATTTAAGGGCTCCATTACCGTGGTCGTATCTCGAAACACGAGATCCTCTTTAAACAGAGTCACGGCTCCTCGCTACTTTCTACGCTTTATTTGTAATTTTAATTTTGTGTTGTAGCTTTACTAATATGGATGAAAAAAGAAAAACCCTTAATGAATAGTACATGCATCTTTCCAAGAAAGATTATATTCCTTTGAAACTCCTGAAACAAAATATTATATATCTATATATAGTCGAGAGTTATATTTTATATGAAAAATTAATAATAATAATATAACCAAAAAATAAGGAAAAAGAAAATCTTTGAAATTATCTTTCTAAAAAAAAAAAAGAAAATGAAGAAAAATTTTTAATAAAAACCCAAATTAGAAAATAAATTAATTTCATCTTGAGAAGCGGCAAACGAGCATGGCCTGTATAAAAGCCGCATATATGTGTAGTAGATATATAATATAAAAAGAAAAAAATTCTTCATTCACTTGACCTTTCATATTCGCATTAAAATATTGTTTTCCAAACTTAATCCAATCTTAATCTAGTACAATCAATAACAAAAATATTTTTAAATACAATTTTCCTTTCAACTTCATGTCGGAGTATTTACTTACTTCTTTTGAATAAAATCTTTTTGAGAATTGGAAAAATATTTTTTTCTCGCTTTGATTTTATTAACACATCTTAATTTGAAGCAAAAATAACGAAATAGAAAAAAGTATAAAATACAAGTTTCGCCCGTCTTTTGTGAAACTCAACGATATATAAATATCACCTGGTTTCATAAACTCATGTGGCAAAACTTTATGGTTAGAAGAAAAAAATCAAGCCTCACCATAAGGGTTGGTTTTTCACCATTTTTGCTATGGAACCCTAGAAATATGGTATAGTCAAGAGTGAAATATTTGAATTTTGTAATTTCAAGAATTTAGACCTATTATGAAACAAAAAAGAAATTGGAAAAATCGTAAGAGTTTCTTGTACTGAATCAGAGCTTGTATAATTGATAAATTTTTACATCTCATAAGGGTTCACCTTTTCAGGAATTGAACCCAAGAGCCTGAGAGGAAATTACCCGAAATTCTTTTTATAACTTGGGTTCAATTCCCAAGGCGGTGAATAGTCTCCTTTTCTCACATATAATATAATACAAATTATGGATAACAATTCGGAATCAGTAGAAGACATGATTTTTTCCATGAAATCGAATTCTACTTCTATCGGTAAAATGAACATTTAATTCGAAATATGAAACATTGAATTGTTTTATGAATTGAAATACGTCTGCACATCAAATTTTTTTTAAAAAGATGTAACGCAAAATGTTTCTATACATACATACAAGGTTTGTAAACTTAAATAAACAATAAATATTATATCGTGATTTTTTCGCGAATTTTAATATTATTTCATTTTGCTGTTATTTGCTATCAATCTCGGACTTTTATTTCTCTTCTCATCTTTTCCAAACATACAACATTTCTATTTATTTGAATCGATTTGTCTCGAGGGGCTTGAAACATACGTGGACGTATCTCGCACTCGAATTCGTGCAAACGCAAACACACATCTACATGTAAACATGGGGGGAGGGAAAGGCATTCTCAAATTTGATCTTGCTCAACTGCCAAAGGGATTAAAACAAACATGACATTCGGTATGATAAAACGTGACCTGGTCAGATGTTTTGGCATCTCTCATTGGACTGGGGTGGAATTTCCAGCAACCCTCCCACCCACCCCTAACACGAGCAATCCCAATGCAATCCACCCATTTCCCTGGTCCTCTCTCCACATCCAAATTCATTTATCCACTTATTTCGGATGGAATCCCTACTTATTTTCTTACTTTTTTATTTTATTTTTTATTTACCAAATTCAATGAGGCATCGAAAAAAAAACTTTTTAAAAAGATGGATCAACAAGGGATGATTTTAGAAGGTTTATACTGTAGAGTTGATTTTTGAAAAAAAAAATCCATCTATTTTTCAAAAAAAGATGCTCAATTCTTTTGATTTATTAAATTATTGAATTATTTATTAACTTATTTAGGGCAATACAGTTTTTTTAGGGCTCCATTTAAAAAGTGAAATTATATCTTAAATTATTATTGAATAGAAAGAATTAAAATTTTAAGGTAAAAAAATCTGAGATTTTATTAGAAAATATTCTTATATTGGGTATCAGAGGTATTCAGCCCCCTCCTCCCAGGAGTTAAACCAGAAAACTAACGTGCTCTAAATTAAAATTCTGTCTTAATCTATTGGTTTATTATACTGTCGAGTTGATTTTTGCAAAGCGATGCTGTGGGGCGAAGTGTTTCAAGATCCACGCGCCATAGAGAAGCCCTTAAGTTAGGTTTTAAAACTTACAAGGTAATTTTATTGCAACTTATTCCAAATTTTTTTTTTGTAGTTTTACTAATTTTTTTTAGGCAAAAGAAAAGCCACTCTTGACATTAAAACAAAAGAAAAACCGGCTTAAATGGGCTAAAAGTCACATTAATTGGACGAGTGATGAATGGAATAGTGTCCATTGGAGTGATGAGTCTCGTTTTGAAGTTTGTGTTCGGGACAATCGAAGCAGAGTTATTCGTCAGAAAAATGAAGCATTCAATTCAGATTGTTTAAAAAAGAATGTAAAATTTCCTGCTTCAGTTATGGTATGGGGTTCAATGTCTGCTAGAGGTGTGGAAAACTTCACTTCATTGATGGAATTGTAAACACCAATAAATATTTAGAGATTTTAAAAAAATCGTTACTTCCAACAATGGCATATGCATTGCAGAAAAATAATAATTTTGTGTTCCAACAAGACGGGGCGGGTTACCATACATCAAGAAAATCTTTAAAATGGCTTTCTGATCATAATGTTCCACTTTTGGAGTGGGTGGCAAACAGTCCCGACTTGTCGCCAATAGAAACTCTTTGGCACACAATGAAAAAGCTATTACGAATACAACCAGCTAGAAACGTAGTCGAATTAAAACACAAACTTCAAAATATTTGGGATACTTTCACTCAAGATGAGTGTCAAAACTTAATAAGTACGTTGCCCAAAAGAATTCAAGTCGTAATTAAAAATAAAGGCGACGTCACACAGTAGTAAAAGTTTTGTATTTTGTATGTTTTCCTTGTTTTTAACAATTAAAAAATAATTTTAAATTAAATGTTACAATAAAATGTTTTAAATTGTTTAAAATGTTGTTCCAAATGATAATAAAAATAAATATTTAAATTAAATTTACTATTTGTATGTTTCTTATTTTTTAACAATTAAAAAATAATTTTAAATTAAATGTTACAATAAAATATTTTAAATTGTTTAAAATGTTGTTCAAAATGATAATAAAAATAAATATTTAAATTAAATTTACTGTGAATTAGCATAATCTTATTTAAAGAAAAAATATTGGTGGGCCAATTGAAATAGGACGGGGCTCTTATAACGAAACTATAGTCTCGTTATAAATAATTAAATTATAATTAAAAACAGAAGACATTAGTATGACCATCTCCTTCAACAATAGTTTTAATTTTAGGTTAAAAATAAAATAAAATGAGAGAGTCTTCTGTTTTTAAATAAAATAATTTTTAAATGCTTCTAGAGACTATAGTTTCGAAGGCATTGCCTTCATCATCAGTCAGTGCAATGCCTTCGAAACTATAGTCTCTAGAAATAATTAAAATTATTTTATTTAAAACGGAAGACTCTCATTTTACATTTTTATTTTTTTAACTAAAATAAAAACAATTCTGTTACCATCGACAGTGAAATCTTTTATTCAACTAATAATAGTTTTAATTTTAATATTTAAATCTACCTTTCATTGGAGCTATTTTTTAAATGAAATAAAGATTGCTAAGACCGAGAATCAAATATTTTTTTAGTTCTTTTGTTCATGTCAAAAGGAATCGCTCCTTCTGAGAATCCGAACCCAAGTGCCAAATTTGTTTCCTTGGTGGTTGGCTTAAACCTCGGCTTAAACCTAAAGACAAAATTCTTCCGACATATTGGTTTTTAATTAATATTTTTAAGAAATAAATATATAACAACTTGGACATCTTAGGGGAATAAACCATATATCTCCCGAGTAGAGCTCTCAAGTGTTTTAACTAATTACGATACGTATTCTCCAGATCAAATAGGATCGCAGAAATTTCAATTAAATAAGTATTGGAATAAAGTACCCTAAATAAAAAAATATTAAGTGAAAAACTTTATTACTTTTTAATATAAAAGCCTTAAATATAAAATTTTATAATTAATTGTTGGTTCAACAGTCTAACCAGAAAATTTAGAGCACTTTACTTCAGTATTATTTTAGTAATCATAAAATTTCTCACAAAAGACTCAAAAGTGTTGCTTTGAAAAAGAACTTAAAAATTTTATGAATAACATACTCTAAAAAATACTTTTAAGTATAATTTTCTTGCATTACAGTCAAAACCTCGATATTCAAGATTCATAATTATTAGCTCAGCAGTTAGACATCCAGAAAAGTGGATATATACACACACTCATAAACTCACATACATTTAGAGAGAGACATTTTCTAAAAACCACTTTTTTGAAATCTAGAAACCTTGAAACTTGAATAAATGTTATAATTTCAACTTAGAATTTTTTTCTCGAAAACCAGATTTCCATTACCCACTTCATATCAAAATATTTGTTGTATAATGGAAACAAAATACAACCCCGTTACGATTCATTTTGTCACAAAAATAATATAAAAAACAAACATACGTAAACAACAATTTAACTACTAATTAGCGTTATTTTTAAAATCATTATAAATTCGCATGATGAAATGGGCAATGGACTGAGGCTAACGCCCATCGAAATAGGAATGAAATCCGCGGTCTGTTGAAGTTAAATAGTAATTATCATTATTTTATAGTTAGTTCAACATGGGCGCTCTATTTGTTTAGTTAATGGAGTACCTACAGCTCATCTGGACCATTTTTTACCCAAAACGTAGAAATCTGACATGTAATACTGGATGCGGTACCTTTGTTATTTGACCCAATAAATTACTTATTAACCTGATGCATGATTCTTGTTTTTTTATTGGTATTGCTATTTTTACATTCTTTATTTATATTAGCTTCATCTGTATGTATGTATTTATGTATGTATGTATCAATGTGACTTTTGTTCTGTTAAACATTTCTCTATAAAAATAATTAAGACTAAAAAGTACATAATAATGTAATAATCAAAAAGCCTGGGGCACTTTGTTGAAATTAATTAAAATTACATGCTTCTGCGCCCCACACTTTTTGATTTTATGTACTTTTTAGAGCATTAGCGTGTTTTTTAGTTTTTTTAAACTAAAAATTATTATTTAATCAATATAGAGTTTTTTCTTTCTTTCAAAAAATCTCAATCTCCTTATTCAACATTTTTGTGACCACCCGAATTGCAATTAACATACATCCCTTAAAGTGGTTATTTTTCTTTTATTCTGTTTGAAATTAAAACTAAACTAGTGTCACTTTTTTTATTATCAAACTTATATATATGATTAATTATTACTATGATCGAAAAAATAAATACTTTTGACCAACAAAACATACCTACTTGCCAAAAATGCACCAGATGTTTCGATTAAAAAAAAACCCTCCAAAAATAATTTACATACAAACAAATGTTCCTGGGGTACGTTTATATCCAAAACTATATTTCATCCAATTTACTATTCTGCGGTTAATCGAAATTTACCTGAAATTTCTAAACAAGAGATTTTACTGTTCTTGGAAAATGAAAAACCACTATGGAAGATTTCACTATCATTGAATTTAAATCAATTTGTTTCTTTTAAGAAATTGTCTCTATATATTTAAATATTATCTTAGTGATTGACAAGAGGATCTTCTGGTTCATATATTCTTATCTTTTATTAATATTACATAAATAGACCAAAAGGGAAAATGTTTTTGGCTTGAAAGGGACAAAGTCTTTCGCTGACGTAATGATCTCGTCCAATTCCATCAAACTATTTATTGATTTGTTGAATAAATAAATATGTATATGTATTTCTTTATAAATAAGAAACTACTATACTCTACCCCAATTATGAATTACTTCATTGAGTAACTGAATCAATTTTGAAGATCTGCTATGAAGTTTTTTATACTGTGAGTGCACATTTCATTGTGTGATGAATACCTTGACTTGAGCTGACTGGAACGATCAAATAAAATCCTTTTATGTAGTGTTCACAAAAAATGTATTAATTATATCGATTTTTTTATTTTAATTATATCATTCAAAAAACTATATTTTTTTCTTTACCATACAGGGTATGGTCAAGTATTGTAATTGTACATGAAAAAGGTTTTTTTTTGCTTCATTTTTTCGAAATATCATAAAAAAGGCTGAAACTGTTTTCATAAAGAAAATTGAGCGAAACCATGGCGTTTTGGTCTACAAAATACTCTAAAAAGTGAACATCGAATAAATTATATTTTACGAGATATTAATTATTTTGTTAAAATGTCAGTAAGCTAGTACGTTACCAAATTTTGTGTACGCTCTATCTAAAAAACAAGCATGAAAATCAAAACTAAATTTCACATGAAGTTTTGGTGGAATTAAGAGATGATTAGATTTTGGTAGAAATCGACCCACAAATTAAGGGGTTTAAAAAAATTAAAATTATAAAATTTTCAAGCTAAAACAAAAAAAAAACAAGAAAAATGAAATATACTATCAAATGAATCCATAATAAAAAAGTTATTATTTTTTCGGGGGCCAAAATTGGGGGAGGGGTTCAAAAAAATGGAACTATCAATAAAGACCCTTTAATCGATTTTTATTAAAATTTCGGATTATAAATCATTTTATTAAATATATGAAAGGGGCCAGGTGTTTGGTCAAGTCATGTGAATGGCCACATCAGCTTATTTTGGCAAAGTACTTTCTTCTCGTGGGGTTCACATTAAATGAATGAGTATTTATGCAGATGTTGATTATATGGTCCTAAGTTGAGTGTGAAATTTCTTCTGAAAATACCCCTTCTCTGACATTCTTTTGAAATTCCCTCATTTTTCAAACAGCAAATATAACAACACAGTATCCTTGCCATAGAGTAATATTACTCTATGATCCTTACAAATATCAATTAATTCATTGATTCTAGAACATTCTAAATATTTCTTTCAACTTTTAAGTTTACAATTTAAATATTTGCATATCTTCAGGTTATCTACATATCTCTGACATATTCTTCATAAATCAAAAGATAATCTTAACTAACAAGATGTTCTTTCATTCAACTGTTTTATGTTAGCATCTTTTTAAAGAATTGGAAAATTTAAAATAAAGATCAGATTAGATTTTTATTTGGTCACCATTTCTAATATAAAAATCACTTATTAATTGTGTTTTAGTCTCAAAAAATTTAACTAAAATTTTATTTATTTTTTTAAACTCTTTTTTTTAATACTTGAATTTTATTCATTTTTTTTAATTCGAAAATCATTTAATTACTTAGATTTTTATTTTCTAATTTTAACTATGATACTTTTTAGTACTTATTCACTTTTTTCGAGTGTATTGTAATTAGCTTTATTAACCATTAATTATAGATATCGCTGTTCATTTATTAGAGCTCTAGGAGAAAGGAGAATTAATCGGGAATATTAATTTGCTGATGTGATTGGGGTGAAGAAAATACGATTATTTTTTTTTCGAAATTTATTAATCTTTTATATAAATAATCAAAAATGGATGTTTGTTTAAAAATGTAATTTTCATTTATTATCCTCACATAATTAATTGTAAGATTTAGTTAGTGTCATTTTTCTGACCTTATTGAAAAATTCTTTGAGGATTCTATTTCTAAATCAATAGCACAAATGACTACAGAATGAATTATCGAATAATATTAATATATTCGATAAATTTTTTTCATCCCCACCCAATCTACATAAACAATTTATCAATTTCTGTTTTATTAAAAGAAAAAAATACAAGTAATAGGTGTTCTATTGAGGTCAATCAATTTTATTACAATTGCTATTATTGTTCAGGTGTGAAATAAAGCCGACCTGTCTTTTGTTTTCTTCACCGTATTTTTCTTGTTCTTTTCCTTTGGAAATAAGAGACGTCAATACTTTATTGTGAATCGATAGAAAATTTATGGATTCGATTTTACTGGACTTTTTTTAAGCATAAAATATTATTAATAGACCCACCTATATTTTATCTCAACAATTGTCCAAGTATTTCCAAAAAGACGGTTGATATTTCATAGCATCATAAATCATAGAAAATTATCAATTGTGGCGTGTGCAATACACAGGCTTATTTGTTCTCATTTTAATTGGCATATTTATTTCGTGGATAAACAATTTAAAATTATTTTTTATCCTACACTTGCCAAAAATTCAATTTTCGTGCTTGTACAGTGTACATGCACAAAAATTAATGATTTGGGTTGGCTTGTGGAGCTGAATCATATTCTATTGAAACTCTAGGCGAGAAAAATAACATTGCAATTGATCAACAGACAAACTGTGCTTCACTCATTTATATAATCACACTATGTTTCAATACGAGGGAAAAATCCTTCGAAACGAAACGTTGGTTTTAAAGGAAAGGGGAAAAAATAATGACAATCCAAGAAATACATCTTATTTGGGAATGGAATAATTTTTTCTACACTATCCTTGGGCTGGTTGGCTGCCTTCCATTACTTTTCAATTAAATACTATTATTTTAAAAGTGTAGGATAAGTTTGAAATCATGTTTTTGCAAATTTCTAAAAAAACAGTAATATAAAGAAATTGCCTATTCATACACTTTAATTTTTATCTAATAAAAAAATAATAAGTATTTTATTTTCTATTGAGATAATATAATAGTATATCAAAATTATTGCAAAAACAATAATATATCTATTTATAATGAGATGAGTAAAGAATTTCCCTGTATTATCAAAGACTAATCAGCGGTTTGGCTTAGGCTAATTCGATGACTCATAAATTAACACTTCCTACTTAGCAAAAAAATGAGGTACAAAGTACAGAATGCTAATTTGATAGATGACTTGATATACTCCAATTCTTTTGATTTCATTGGACCATTTCTTTGTAGAAAATATCAATATATTATTAAACCACGCTTTTATTTCGTAATGCCGTAAAAAGTGGGAAATAATTTTTTTCTCCATTATCCTACACATTTCCCTACTCAAGTGGCCTAAAATATAAGTGTGGGCGTTTTTGAACTCAATCAAATTAGAGACCATGCTATTATTTTTAGTCATGTGACTATGAAATTTTTTTCGGATAGTGAAGAAAATCTTATTTTCTTCTTTTAATACAATTTTAAGAAAAGGCGCCTTTTTCATTGTTTTTTTAATGCATTTTTATTTTATCCGTTTTAGTCTTCGAAGTTTCATTGTATTATGAGTGAGAATCAGCATCAATAACCACATTAAATATAATGAATATTCTGACTTATTCAAATTAATCAAATTGATTTTTTGTTGATTTTTATATTCTTTTAAGTTTAAATGAAATTTTTAAATTTTGAAAAGCCAAGTCTAATTAAATAAGAAAAAAAAATTGAGTGAGTCGAAATTCCATACACGATTCTACCTCACTGAGATTGGAACTAAGTTAAATAACCTCTTCCTTTCGTCGGTTAATAAAAACATAAAAATCAGGTACAAAGTAATTTCATAGATTGATAATCCTCATCGAGCTAACAAATGCCCCTGACCTGATTCAGTTCGCTTCTTTTGATCGCAATGCAGCATTTCTATGCAGAAATGCAGCTTAATGCACATAAATAAAATCTATCCGGCCCGAAGGACGAAATTACTTGCTCTGGTCCAGCCATTTGATAATTCATAGTAGCAAATAGCGTGGCCTCGATCAATCGGCTAAAATTGAATCAGGGATAGTATAATTTCTGCACCCCACTATTCCTACCAATTATTATCCTATTTTCTGCTTAGCTATGAATCACACTGATCATCTTGCTTAATTATCGAAACCAATCATTAATTCAGAAAAAAAATATATTATACATAAATCATTGCTTAACGCAGTGTTACTGTTAGATATTTGTTCATTAGTCGATTTTACTCATCTAAGATAATTAATGAAATTGTTATATATAACTTGGTCAATAATTTCATTAGAACATATAGATACCTACTCTTCTGGATTAAACCCCTCCTTTTTTGTATCTTTGAATTCACCAATTTTATTTTTTTATTTTAAAATATTTGCCACTTTTATATTACTATACGTTTGCAAAATTTGAAATATTAATGTAATTTCAATAATAAATAATTGATTCTTATTCTGAAAACATTGTTCATTTGCTTTAATGTAATTGAAATTCAATTTCATTATGGGCCATATTATTATCTTGAAGGACTACTATATTTCTATAAAATACGTGATTTTTAAACACTGGTCAGTGCTTTGTGTTCAAACTAATCGAACTAGTTCATGCATCAATTTGTTCATGCAGATGATTTGAAAACACCTGTTAAGGGTTGATTAAGTGCACGATGTTTCGGTTCGTTGTTAAACCCTATTCACCTGTTTATTATTATTCTTTTATTGACCGCAATGGATCTCGAATTCAATTTTTAAAACCACAGTGTTCTTGAAACATATGGCTCTCTTATAACCAGTCCAACTTCCTGTATTTGTTAAAATCAATAATCATTTTTAAATAATTTTTGGGTAGCCCACTAAGTAATTGAATAAAGAACTGAAATCTTACGAATAATACATTATTAAGTTAACCCAATTTTTTGTGGTTAAATTAGAATCAAATCGAAAAAATGTTCCTCGGTTTGTTATCCTGATAACTAACTAAATGAGTAGAATTCTGTCTCCATATTTCCCGAATCCTCCAACCTTTAATCAAGACAAACAATAAATTAATAACTTTAACTCCAATCCATCCTTGAATATTCTAAAGCTTCTAATACACCTTTGGATGCACCAAGCAATTAATTTATAGCTATCGCATATTTTTGCACCCCTATCATAAAAAATAATTAAAATTTATTAACTATTAAAATCCTTTATGTCTTTATATTCTATTGTCTATGTTTAAATTTTTACTATACATGAAAATTCAGTTAAATTTAATTAGTTTTAAGTGGATGTTTTTAATGAAAATAAATATATAAATATAATAGCACTATGTTAAAAAAAAGATCCAAGATAAATGGTCAATTAGCTAAGTACATGAATTTTATGAATCGTCACATTTTATAGTCGTATTTTTTTATATATGTATAAAAAATATCCTAAAATCTGCCATATTAAAAAAATGCCATTTTTCTCATTTGCTCTCTAATTGATGAAAGATGCAATAATGAAAATAAATGATGTTAAAAAGAGAAACTTCTTTGATTTTTCGATAATCATTGATTGATTCACCTTAGGCCGCTTCCGGGTGAAAAAAATTCTGCTCCATCATTCATGCTGGTCTTCTGCCTTTCCTATTCGTTCATTCTATGTATATCAGTTATCCATATAGGATTTTTAGAAAGTTTTTCTTCAGACACTCGCCCACTCTTTTTTCTTGTTGTCTGTCTCTATTTTAAGAAAAAATCTAGTAAAAACACCCCTTCAGAGACGATCAAATTTTTCGAGCGGAAAAAAAGAGAAAGATCTCTCATGGTTATTAGATTATCCGCCATTTTGATTTAAGTGAGAAACTTCTTCTAACCTATAAAACAATCATGGAATTTTTCATATTTTTGATCCTTTAAATAAAATTAAATAAACAGAAAAATGTTAAAAATTTCATATCAGAATTTTTTTTTTAATTTCAAATGTATTTTTAAAAATTCTAAATATAACTTATACTTCTGTTTGGTATTTGGTAATCTGTACATGTATAAATCTGGAAGAGTGGAATTAAAAAAAACCACGAATACCAGTAAACTTATATTTTTAGCTATCGCTACTTATCGAGGTGAGAGTTTGATCTGGAAACTCCCCTACAGATTACAAATGTTTTTGTTTTTGAAACTTCTTCAAAGATGGTTCTAGCACGATTTTGCTAAATTGTACTAATTTTTAATATCTTAAAAGTTTACTACGTTGAATGGCAGCGTTATCTAAATTTTATTGAAAATATTTTCTGGTAAACATTCTTATAAAAACAAAAAATACAAGCTAATAATGTAGTATAATGAATTTATATACTCAAAAATATCCTCAAAAATATTAAATCGTTAATAAAGTTTGCAATAAATTAATGTCAAATTGAATTAACTATGATAACGTAAACTGCCAGTGGCCAATCATACAACAAGGATTCGAGACAGTAACATTTCAGATGTTTTAACTTATTTCACTTTGGACATTTGGACAGCTATTTCCAGAAATTTATAATAAATATTTTTTCTTAATTTCTATTCTATTTATACATCATTAAGCCATGAAAACGGAAAAAAAATTTAGCCACATAATATTACATTATCCACATTTTATGATTTTTTTTCGTGAGGGTTACTGGTGAATTTATTTTCTACTTATTACTCCCCCCTTTTACCTGTGATGGAACAAGCCTGGTCCTTGCTTATGTGGACGATATTGATCTCATTGGTCAGAACATCTTGAGTATTAAGAGAACCTTTGGAAATCTGAAAAAGGAAGCTCAAAACATGGGACTTAGGATCAATGAAACAAAAACAAAGTATATGCACATATCCCGAAGATCGAGAAGAAATCTACAAAGTATTCTAGTAGGATAGTATGCGTTTGAGGAAGTTAGTGAATTTAAGTATCTGGGAGCTTTGGTCTCAGCACCGTGTACTACGTCAGATAATGTTAGGTCCAGAATCCAAAACGCCTAGAAATGTTTTTACTCCCTCCGCAATCTTCTCGTTTCAAAAGTGCTAAATCGTCCGTGTAAGATACTCTTATACAAAACCATCATCCGCCCCGTTGCCATGTATGGATGCGAGACTTGGCCATTGACAAAGCATGACGAAGAATTTCTTGAGATTTGAAAGAAAAATACTCAGAGTAGTCTTTGGACCAACTTTCGACATGGCGGCGGACACATACAAAATTCGGTCTAATTTGGAGCTCTATGGCTTATACAACCAACCAGATATTATCCGGCTCATTAAAGTCAGGCGACTTCAGTGGGCTGGGCATGTGTTGAGATCAGAAGAACATCGCTGTATCAAAAAAGTCTGAATGGGAACACCTAATGGAAGAAGACCTCTCGGGCGTCTTAGACTTCGTTGGAAAGACAGAGTCGTCCGGGATTTATCAGCCATCGGAGTTTCCACAAATATCGAAAATATTGCGTTAGACCGGACCGAATGGAGAGGGATCGTTCTTGCAGCAGAGACCCACCCAGGGTTATAGTGCTACTGAGTAAGTAAGTACATTGGTGCCAATTATGTAAATGTAAACAGGGTTGTAAAATCACACTTAAAAACATTTTTTCTTTTTTTTTTTTATATGAAACTATTGCTATTTAATTTAAATAACTTTTTTTTTCTATGTGTAACGTATATACCTTTTAATGATAAATATTCCAATAGCCGGATTTGATGTAATAACTCACTAATCTTCAATTAAAAAAGAATAATTCACTGGACCGCATATAATAATTTCATTGGACATATTTATATATCACTAAATTATGTGTCATTAATTGAATATTGATTAAATGTTATTCTATAAGAATTGTTAATAATTTTTTAGGGATTTTAATTATCGAACTTTTTCTTTTTGATTAACGAAGTTTTTTCGTGGCCATGAATCCTGTATATATACGCATCATCATTATAGAGTATACAGTCCCAAGACTGTTTTGACGCATCCACTCTCATTCATTCTAGAACCAAATACTCGGTAAGAGAGACACTGATCTCATCGAGCAACTGGAATATTTATTTAAAAAGGCCGAAATATCGAAATTAACTATTATAATTATATATATATATATATATATAGATTATTCGTGTATAGAAATATCTGAAACTCTCTAGAACATTCGTTTTGATGCCAAAATATTTATTCTCACTTTTCAGTACTAATACTGATTAAGTTTTTTACCATTTTTGCTTCAGAATTTCTGGATGAAAAATGCAGATAGTCAGAAAAATTCGTATTTTTATATGGAAAGTCTTTCAACGATTGTACCTATAGCTAATGAGCGGAAATCCGACGCACACATTTCTATTAATAAGCATCACATTTGTGCGATCTAAACTTGCGAGCCAATTTTCAGCTCAATAGCTACAGCATAGAGATCCCCCCCCCCGGAATTTCATCTTGAAGTTCTGAATCTAGAAAAGTCAAAATTTAATTATCATTAATTCGTATTAGAAATAGAAGCATTTAGGCCACAGAACGAATTTTATACAAACTCACTTTAAGAGTTAACGAATTCATTCGCAGATGCTAACCGAGTAAAATCATTAAGTAGTTATTTTTTTTTTTTCAAACCAATATATTTGTGTTTTGGTTATCCATTTTGTAGCAGTTTTCAAGTATGATAAACGACGACGATTCACTCATTTAATGGCAGTCGGGGTGACATAATTTGATTTTTGTTTTTAAAGTAATTAGTATTAATTTGCATTGAAAATATATTGGTATAATTACAAAGATTGATTGGATTTTTCAATTATTGATAATATTCTTTTTTGTGTGTGTGTGTGTGTGTGTGTGGATTCCAAATCCAAGCGTATTTAGTGATTGGGACTAATTATCTCATATGCTCGCTTTTTGAGGGGATGATTTTCAAACAAACCGGCTAATCATATAATTTATGTATTAGTATAATCGTTCAAACATCAAAAACAATTCAGTCCCTTTTTATGTTCATAAACATAATACCTTTTACCAAGATTAAGCTATTAACATGAGACTGATAGTGAATCAGAAAAGAAACAACCTATAAAATGTAACGTAAAATCAGGTATTTCCGGAAAGCATATACTTTCGGATAATACAATTTTATTTTAAGAACCTCTAACCATTTTTATTAAATATATTTTTTAATCACGAGAAATGGAGAATTTAACATGATTTAATAAAAAGGATAGTGCTGCACTGGAAGATTCTTTCCGAGGGGCGAACCGCGATTGGAATTAGGTGTACACCGTCTTTGGAATTACTTTGAAATTCATTAGATAATCTATTGTCATCTATTGTCTTCTACTTGGAAATGAAAGTGGAAGTGGAAGTAGGTGTACACGATTTTAGGTCGCGGTTCACCCCTCGATTCTTTCATTGTGAAATCAGAAAATTGATTAAAATTCTGTAGTTCGATTTTTTTTTTCTTTATTAATGGGTGATCCATTAAGCTGATGACCACCAAAGTTTCAAAATAAGTTACAATTTTGACGACCTTATGAACTGGCCTTTACTAAATCTTCAATTTGAAAAGAGTAAACTCGGGTTGTGCTTAGGTTCATCAGAATTATATGATTAACAAACGAAAATATTTACCAATCGAAAACAAGGCCCTAACAATTCTTAATTTTTTCATTGGTACTCTCTGCAAGACCGCTCAGATCCGTTCTCACTTCTCACAATTCAATTCAAATCTTATTCAATTACACACGTCATAAATTATTTATTTTAAATTTTATTTAATGAAATTGAGGGTGAATCCTGAATCATTGAAAGCGAAATAATAAAAAAATTTGAAAAGGCTGGGTGTTTCAATTTATTTAAATATATATTGAGGGTGGTAAAAAACGCCCCGGGCTGAGATTGCAAGAGGATCTTTCATGTCCAAGTCACTTAGCCGCAAATGGGATTTGCCCCCTTTAAGGGGGAGCATAAACCTTCTTCTATTTACCTACTCGTTGACTTAGAGGAGAGCTCCCTCAAGGGCTGATGTTCTCAGTACTTGAGCAATTGTCTTGCAATTGAGCGCTTAATTAAATAGAAAGAAAACGTCATCGAAAGGTGTAGATTAATATTTCTTTCTTTTTTTTTCTGAATAATTACAAAATTACTTTAATAGCCCCACGATTAAAGATGGCGGTTGCAAGAGCGGTGTGGCAACGATGCAAGGGGCGGCGTTTGCATGGCAACTTGGCAACATGGCGCCCCTGCAGGTGATTCTTCTCACACCTGAGACTCACTCGATGGCCGACACTCTTGCTTTTTTCACCTCCGGGCCAAACAGCCACGAAAATCCCTCACCGAGCCTGACATTTCTTCTCCCAAATTCGAAAAAATAACAACCAATCGTTCTTTCCAAGAATATCCATAGGAATTCTAAGGATTCGCTCATAAACTGATTTTGAAATCTTTTTATTACAACTTAATTACTGATTATAATGTCAATTTTACTATTCTTCTAATAACTCCAATGTTTAAAAGTTAATATAGCTATTTGGTGTCCTTTTTTTCTTTTCTTTTATTTAATGCCCGGCTGTTAAGATTCTCCCTTCCTGCCACACGCATATTTTTCCTAAAACCCTTCCCCCATTTCTTGGGTGTTGAAAATCCAGGCCTTGTAACCAGAGCGACTTGGCTTAATCGCCTCCGGGGGTGTAACTTGTAACGCTGAAAATTTCCATGGAAAATCCGAGCCTGGCCACCCCTCGGCTGGAATTCGCAAATACTATCTATATACAGAAGAAATTCCCTGGAATAACATTTTAATCTTTCCGAGGCTGCACGTACATTTCCATATTTTTTAATTTGCTTGTTCGCATTAGAAAGGTTTCAAGACCCTATAACTTGAAAATTTGAATTGTTCGAAATTATACATATCTTAAATTTTTAAAAACTACTTTTATTTACCTTCGGCGGATGTCTGTTTTTCTGGATTCCGATAACTACAATAAAGTTAGTCCTGGCTCTATAATGTCGGTATTTATAAAAAGAAGAAGTGATTAGATTTTGACCTTTCAGCACTTCCGAATGGGAATTTCAGAAAAACAGAAAAATCTAATTGTTTAATGGGGAGCTGGCTTAGAAAATTATTGTACTTAATAAGCGTAATTTTTCGACACAAAATTTTAGTAATAGATTGTACAGTGTGTCAATTTTCTAGATCAATTGTCAATTAACCAAAATTTGCTTAAAGTGTACCAAACATTGTATATTTTCTCACTATTTCCTCCAATAAAGATTATATTATTTATTTATTTTTCAATTTCGTCCTCAAAACGACCATATAAACTTAAAAAACATGATTTATTTTGAAGAAAAATTACGGAAAAAACGTTTTAGATAACAAAAAACTTAATTCATTTTTGTAGTCTAACAAAATTCTACTTAGATTTCTTTATCACTCTTTATGATTTTACTACTTTTTATTTCAAAAGCATACGTACATTCGTAGATGTAGGCTTTTAAATTTTACTTAGTATAACTTTGAAAATATTCAATATTTCTAAATTAAGTCTTAAGGTGGTTGTATCGCGACAGTAATAGCAAAAAGTTAATGCTAGAGTATATAGTACAGACAATTAGGATACATAGTTCATAAGCCCAAAACTTTTTGCTTTTTATGTATCACTACTAGCCAATCCCGTACAATTGATAAAGTAAAGGGTGTGTAGTTTCACAGTGAATGAAATAAAACTCAAAGAGGTTTATACAAACTCAATATATTTCGGATTATTAGTCCATCATCACCAGTTTTAACTTGTAAACTCCTGATGATGGACTAATAATCCGAAATATATTGAGTTTGTATAAACCTCTTTGAGTTTTATTTCATTCACTCTGAAACTACACACCCTTTACTTTATTAATTAATATCTTGTTTCACCTAAAAAAACCTACACCACTTTCTCTAAGTAAAAAAATATCCCGTACAACTAACTGCTCGTTTGAAAAATATAAACACTGTCCGAGCTTGTATATATTTTATCATAGAAATGTCAGATAAAGTACATTAAATAATAAATAAGTACATTAAATACATAAAGGGAGATTTATAAAACAAAAAGCTCTTAATAAGCGATTGAAAGCTGTTGCGGCAATGGCTGAAGCGAAAAAACATCAAAAAAAGTGTACTAAAGTGGGTTAAATAAATGCGTTGTTGCCAGCTTGTTTTTAGTGTAATCCCTTTCTACTTGGATGAGATAAATTTTTAATTATTAATTAATTATTATCTCAGAAACTGTGTTGGAACTATAAATTCAAATTTTCTTAAAAAATGTATTAGTTAATGTTTAATGTTGGTTTAGTTTTTTATAACAATCGTAAGAAGAGTTTCTTAATTATAATTATATATGTATGTAAACTTTCCGATATCACGTATAGTGCAATGTATAAGAGTCTGAAAAACTCTATCTTTGGAATTTAATATCTACGTAACTATGTACCTTGTTCATAAATTTCGTTTTGCGCCAATCGATGCTGAATTATTTAAATAATAATTTGTCTAAATTTCAAAAAAGTCCTAAGCAAATGCATTTGGTGATACAACTACCTTAAATTTCTAAATAGAAATTAAAATTCCTTTTATAATAAAATTTCTTATACTTTTTCAAATGTTTTCTTGAAAGCCCAACTATCGCAATCTCATTAGTTCTTTTTCTCTTCTGCATCCATATTGCATCTTCTTTCCGATTCCTTTTTTTTTCACCACTATAGCCACTCAACCATTCCATTCAGATTCGTTTTCATCACAAAAGCGAAACGCTTTTTCTTCATGATTTTTGACAAACATTTCGATTCCACTGCATTTCTTCAAAACCGGAAATGAATCAGGAATTAAAAATCATCTATCTAATGTCTACCTTCTCAAGGTTTCAACGCTTTCAGTTTCTTTATTCTTTTTTTGCTCACACAAACAAACAAAAACAATAGATTAAAACGAAATCAAGACAGAATCGAAATTTGCAAAGTTACCTTGCATTCAATTCTCCCGTCCGTCCTTGAACTATCAATTTCTTTCTTAATGCAATCAAGAAATTTCTATGCAAATATTAATAATCATCAATAACTATCATTTCAACCACTAATAAAATCAAATATAACGAAACTAAATCCATATATCTATCAAATTAATTCGATCATTACTAAAATTTTCTAAATTTAGTAAAAATTGTTCAAAATGAATCATTTCAGCTACTTTTTTTCTTTTTGAAATTACTTTGATTAATACTTATAGAAATTGTGATATCAATTTATTCAATAATAATCAAGATGGTATCACATCTACCAATCACTTTGTTGGTTTCCCATTGCAGCCTTGTAATCCATTCAGCGAAGGAAATATCTTTCTGTTTTATATTAGAGGCAATGTATAAATTATTATTATTATTTTACTATTTAATGATGCTTTTAAACGTCTGACGTGATTTGGTGTCGATGAGGTGAAGGATGAATGAAAAAAAACATCCATGTCCTTGGCAGGTTTGAATCCGCCCAGCACTGGTGACAAAATCCTCCGAGTAATTGCTTTTGTCTGCAGTACTAACCTTGTCATATCGTTGTTTCTGTTGTTTATTTCTGCATACATTATTATTATATTTTCGAATATATTTAATTAATTTAAGTTTAAATTAAATCCCCACCCTACAATCCCCATCAACATCTATCTCTGTATATATTCGATTTTTGTTAACTTTTGTTTGCACTGCCTTGTATATCGTTGCTTTTTTCTTGTTTCCATAATTATATTATATTTGTGGATATGCTTATTCATTTCAGATTTGAGCAAAACCCACCCTCTCCCATCCCCTGATCGCCGCCACACTCATTCAGTTTTTTTGTTATCGTCAACTTTTGTCTACACTAATAGAATTTTTTATTGTTTTTCATCTCCGCATGTATTAGGTTTGCATGTACTCTTTATATATTGAAGGAGACAATAAAAGAGTGTGTCTTCTGCTGGAATCATAAATTTTATTTATTTATAACGAGACTATAGTTTCGAGGGCTTTGCCCTCTTCATCAGTCTATTACAATGGATTCACAGGAATTAATTTATGAAATTTATGTAATAGGCTGATGAAGAGGCCAAAGCCCTCGAAACTATAGTCTCGTTATAAATAAATAAAATTTATAATTCCAGCAGAAGACACACTCTTTTATTGTCTCCTTCAACAAATTATACCATTTTCAACAAATTTATACAGATCAATAATTCAACTTTTATGAATCGAATGATACATTTTTCAATAGATTTGACAGTCTTGTTAATTAGTTATTCAAAATGTAAAAATAAAAAGTTATTTGCTGGCAACAGAATATGACAAAAGCACTAGTGTAGAATTGCAACTCTATTTCTTGAAATCGATTTTGTGTTAAATAAATGTTTTTATAATGAGAAAAAAATTATCTCAATATTCTTTTTATTAATATTATCAAAACAAAGATTTTTATTCGAAATTAACCTCATTATTAACAATTTTTTTATTAAAAAATTTGGTATGCATACGTTGTCACTCTGGAGAAATACAAAAGATTTTTTCGAAGATCAAACAGATAGATAAGCTGAACTCCTTAAGGCGCGTATTCATATGAGCGTTTGAGCCACATGAGCATGCGGTCCGAACCTGAGTCAGTGGAGGGGAGCCCTGAGCCACTGTGTGTGACCCGTGGTCACTTTGAAGTACCTACAACCCTCGGCAAGGGTTGAGCCGTTCGGGTCCATTCGGCAGGGTAAACGCTCATATGAATACGCGCCTTATTTATTTCATATTCGTCATATTGCCTACATAAATGCCTGTTTTTCATCAATCTTTGTCTGAGGAAGTAACCTTGTAATATCGTTGGAGTTTTTCACCTCTGCATATACTATATTTTCGGATATTATTTTTAAGCTTGAGCAAAATTCACCCACCCTCCACTTCCATCCCCATCTTACTGTTTCAGTAGGTAAATGTCTGTTTTTCATCAAGAATTTTTTTCAGACTCGAGTGTCTTAAATCCCCCGAGTTTATTTTTTTTCAAACAGTTAGCTCATTAAGTGCCACTTAAAAAGCGCATGGAAAACAAAAATAGCATTGTACTAATTAGAATCTAAATGTATCCAAATAGTTGTCATTCAAAATCTGTCGCTGAAGACCTGCAAAGTTCGATTATTATTATTCCGCATTCCATGTATATGTTAGCACCCTCTCTTATTTTATCGATAGAAAGTATTGGAAAAACAAAAAACGAGATGGAATTTCACTTTATATAAAATCCCTTCTCTACAAAAATTAAAATTCCTGGATGAATTGAAAATTATTGTTTATATTTATTTTATATTTCAAGTGCTATGTACACCTTGTGGGGTGTATTCTTTCTTACTTAGATTGGACATTATTCTAGCTAATTTACTTATATTACTACTAGTACCTGGAACACTGAGCGATACTCGGTAATTTTTTGATTCAGTTAAAACCGATAAATTAATATTATTTTTAATTTTAAATTTAGTTAAAAAGGTCGATTTTTATTCGGAGCCAAAATAAAATAAAATTGAAATAAAACTTAATTTATATTTTTATCAACGTTTTGACCCGCTACGGCTACATTAAGACATACCACTGGCCACAAAGTTTTGAATGTAATTGTAATTAAAAATAATATTAATATACACGGAGGTTCTTTCGATGACCCTTTTAAATCCTGAAGAAGGAGGCAGGATTCTTCGAATTGTCGGATTTTTTAAGAGAATGAAATTGATATTCGAATAAATTATTTTATAGAAAAATGCCTTAGTTAATTAAATGGGCAAAGTCTAATATATAATAATATTTGTAATGATCTATTAGTGGAATTTAAAAAAAAAAAAAAAAAAACAATTAATTTTATTAAAAGAAAATTGAAAAAAATGTAATTATAAATTTTTATTCAAATAACCACCTGTGAATAATTACTTCAATTAACAAAAAACTCATCAAAACAACTTATATATATATATATATTGCTCATTTAATAATATAAGATATTACGCACATTACTGACATGGGATGCTTGAAGTTTTGGGAGCTATTATGTTCTGTATTTTCTTTAAAGCTTCATTATGGGTTGTTAATGCTCTAATCCCTTAATAAATATAGTCTTCGATTTTTGATGGAGAAGGATTGTAACTTAGACTTTCAACATTAGGTACCTCCGATATTTGATACATTTATTTAAAAGTATTTAGAGAATGAAAGTAAAATAATCGATGTCTACATGTTATCAATTACCAGCTGGTCAAAATATTCATTCCCTAGCTCTGTAGCTCTTGTCGAGTATGTAGCAAATGTCATGTGGTGTTTTCAGTAAAACACGATATTTTTAAGATTTATACGCAGACTTTTACCAACCCCACAAAGTGTCTAAGAACTAAATGGGCTACAAATGCTATTTAACTAATTATAGAAACTGGTGTTTTCAGCATGATAAGTTTATATTAAATAGAATCCCCCTTGCATAATCCAAAGTATCAGAAAATTTCTTTTCTCCTTTTAAACCATTCTGTAAATATTCTGCTCGCGATATTTGATCATGTTTGGGCATCCGATTTCTTCGATTGCTGATGCCGTTCGTTCTTTTTACCAGCTTGATTTTTCTGGAATCAAACTTAAGACGAGTGAGTGAGGGTTGGGATTTTGAACGAGCCTTGTGTTCGAGTGTTGATTTAATTGACCGTTCATCTAATATTTGAGGCGATAGATTCTGAACCCGAGTTCGGATGAGCAAACGGGATGAAAACCCTCGGGCGCAAACATCTTCAAGATACATTAAGAAAGATTAAATAGATAAATAAGAAAAAAGTATTGGATACTTTGAAATCGGATATTTTCAATTTCTTTCCGATTCTACTCTTCATAAACGTTACATATAACAAGGGAAGCTATATTTTTTGGTCGTTTTTTTTTTAAACCCTCGCAGACTCAACTATAGATTGCAACTCATATATGTATGGAACAATTTTCTCTTTCCGTTAGATTTATTCACTCATTTTTTTTATTCATAGTGGAATCGGGAATTGTGGATTTATATCGAGAAATCCATTTTCTTTTATTGGATACGTGGATTCCATCTTTCGATGAACTTCAACTAGGATCATCGGATGGATTTCAAATATGTTCCTTTTGTTTTCGTTTAAATTAATGGTTACCACAAATTCGAGGTGATTTTGTTTAATTAAGTTAAATTGTACGTTACTAAATTTCTTCGAAAAATAAATTATTCTTAAATTCATTCAAATTACGAAAGAAACTTGACAAAAGATTAATTTGTAATTAATTGCACGAACAATGTAGCTTAAAATTGTCGCTTACTGGCTAATTCATTCGTTTGTTTCATTACAATCGTAATTTAGCGATTTCTTCTAGCCAATAAAATTATTCCACACAACAACAACAATAACAACAAAAAAAACAATTAATTAATTAAATATGCTATTAACATTCATTTTATTTATATTTTTTAGGGACATTTTATGACAGTTTTATTATTTTACGTTTTAATTCCATCGCAGCCTATCTTTTAGTTAATCACTTACTAATGGCTCAAAGAACTTCAACATTCCTCGTTCCCTGTTGATCTTCGCTTTTAATGCTCCTTCTCTTCCAACTAAATTACAATTCAAGAAAACAGAAGGAGAAATTCGATTTACATTGAATCAATTTGAATTATATTTATTATATTAAAGAAAACTCGAAAACCGAGCTTGAAGTTGAAATTTCGTTTGATTATTGGGTCACCTGTTTGTTATCTTCGGAATGGTATTTTATGAGCTTTCCAAACGTGGAAAACCTTTTAAAAAGTTCGAAATAATTCTTTTAGTCCCGGTTCGTGGAGGAGTGGTGGGTGAATAATTAGAAAGACAAAATATCTTTCTTATGAAAAGAATTCCAAAAAGGCAGCGAGTTGAAAAACGTTTTAAAACAATTTAGAGAGCAAACTAAAATTGATATTATTATTATTATGTTTTCCTTTTAATTACTTCTATAAGAAATGGACTAATTACTATGGTATGATAAAGTTCGCATCTGGTAGTGAATTAAGTAGTTTGTAAATATATATATATATTTGAATTGAAAGTTTTTTGCCGAGAGTAGCAGAATTTTTATAAATTGAATGAGACAATAAAAGAGGGTGTCGTTAGAAATAAATTAAGAATTTATAATTCCAGCAGAAGACACACTCTTTTATTATCTCCTTCAATATACTCGTATATTTGAGTTTTGCAATTCACTTTTACTTTCACTTACCTGTATCTACGATATTCATATTTAATAATCCATACTTACTGATTATGGTTCGATATATATATTTATGATCTATCCAATTTATTATTGATATTTTTGAGATAATTACAAGAATTATTTTCTCCATAAACTGTGTTCCTAATAATAGATAGATATATGTATAGTGTTGCTAGTTTTGGGTGTATTAGTATATTTGATAATCCCACTTCCTTTGTTCTCTTTCGATTGTTAAATAATGTATTAAATTTTGTTTCATCGATCTACCAATTCCTTTTACTATAAAATTCTAAGTCAAAATAATGACTTAACACTAACAAAAGAAAGTCCTTTTATGATTGTTCTTAAAATTGACTATAATAATAGAATAATTTTTCATTTAATCAAGTATATTATAATAATTTGCATTGATTAGTAATAAATTAAAGATTTTTTCTTTAATATTCGCTGCCGAAACCTATAATTTTCGAAAATTTATAAAAAAATATCGAATCTGCCGTCATTTGATTAACTTCGAAGGTTTCTCGAGAGAAAGGTGTGGGCCCCACGTAACTATTCATTAAAAAATACCCCCCCCCCCCCCCACCACCTCAATTAGAGGGGCTCAGCCGCATCCACAAATGGAACAAATTGGCCCACCAAATCGAGATTTATTTTTATATAAGGGGCGCAGACAAGTCTTTAAGCTCAACTCAATTCTAGCAGGGTAGTTTTTTTCTATTTCTATTTTCTTTTTAATATCTACGAGATTTTTTTTTCAATTAATAAAACAATATTCCGACATTTCCGACAATCACCACTACTCATGAATTACATCGAGTTTAAAATGAACCATGATAAAAATAAAATAATTAGAAACAATATTAAAAATTAATAAAATTAATTTAAAATTTAATAAAAAAACGTGCCTCTAATCTGAATTTGAAGATTGCATTCTAACGTAACTGTTTTCAAATCAAATAATACAACTTTTTATTTTTATTAGAATCAAAGGATTTGTATAAAAATATTCATTAACAAAGAGCATATTCTTAATAATCAACTGGTGTGTTCACCACCCAACTTTCACATTTCCATTTATTTGAAGCATCGCGACGCTCCTAATTTACACTCCCTTCCTTTATTTCAATCGGATTAAAATTTATACACGACTAATAACTGTGAGACATGATAAGTACACCAATTTTAAACAAAATCTTTAGTGCCGATAGCCGATGTCAAATGCCTCGTCATCTATCGAACTAGTGACGAGAATTAACGAGAATACCACTGTTACTATCTAGCGAAACTATATATATATATATAATTACACCCCCTTCCTTAATTCAATCGGATTCAAAATTTGACACAACTAATAACTCATGACACTTGATAAATACACTAATTTAAAAAAAAAATCATTACAGCCGTTTTGGGAAAATCAAAAAAAAAAATGAAAAAAATCTTTCATGTAAATGTCCACTTCCGGTTTTCCGATTTCAACCAAAAGCTTGCTGTACTATTTCTAACCTATATCGAGCATGTTTCGAATTTCGTACCTCTGAGACTTATGGTTGCGAAACGCAGGGTGGTATACGTAAGCACTGACCAATGGATTTTTGCCCCCTTTTTGACCACAATTTTCGGTTTTATGTCCTAAATCCGGTTTCCAACTATTAAGGTCATCGATTCCTTCCACCCAGAAGTTACAAAATGAAATTACCTTTTTTCATCTCTGAGATACAAGCTCTCAAAGAGTCAGGACCCAGACTGGCCATCGCAATACCTCCCCATTCTAGTCTATAGAATATAAATGTGAAAGTAAAAAAGGAAGTAGTGGAACATTAGAGCCTTTTTTCAGATAATAACAAAATACCTAAACATACTGGTAGTAAAGAAGTACATACTTTCATTTGACCGATTTCACCCATTACCTTGCTATGATATAGGAAGCTAATACAAAACTTAAATTTTAAATTTAATTTTTCTAAAAAACTAACTTTAGTTATATCTAACACAGACAGACACATAAATGGCCTAGTATTTTTTGTGAAAATCACGATTTAACTCTATTAAGACTGATTTAATAATTAAGACTGATATAATACTTAGTAATAAAAGATTGAAAGTCAAATAATCCTATTGAATTAGAAGACCTCAAAAATTGAATTTTCTAAGATAGTACTAAACTTATTCCATACACCCTAGCCAAAAGTAATCATTGAGAACAAATTCTGGATAAAATAATAAACTACGTTCCGTTCTAATTTAAATTCTCATAGAGTAGAGTAGAGTTTCTTTATTTTTATCTTTTTGCTAATTCGCTAAATGTTTATTTTTTTTAAGTTGTGATAAAAATAAAATGAAAAAAGATATGCAAAAGGTTAATTTTAGAAAAATAATCAAAAAAATGTAGGGAAGATTATAAAAAATGTTTGTATATTTTTGTTTCTTCAATTAAAAATGAAAATTAAATAAACCATTGGGCTATTTCTATATTTTTTCTCTCTTTCTATCTCCTAAATATATAGTATATATCCTTAATTTTTCCAACTTTCTAACCGGATTAGAATTACCTCGGAACGCTTTTTATTTTAACCTTTTTTTTTTGGCGCGGGTGGCATTCTGTTATCTCCCAGTCTTTAATGGAGCCGGTTGACTTATCGGAGTCGGGATTCCAATGTGGGAAATTTTAACGGGGGTAATTAACGAAATAAATAAAAAAAACCTAAACATAACAAAAAATAATACAGTGATATCAAAATATCTAGAAAAAATTCTTTAGTTTCGTTTCCGTTCAGTTGCAGGATCCTTTTAGTTTCTTGATCCATCTGATTTAAACGTCTCATCTATGAAATGATCTTACTTAAGTGAGTGAGAGAGAGAAGTGAACTTGACAATCACACCGTAGATAACGTCAAAATTCTATGTTTCCGCAAGAAAATGGAGGAAATTTCACCCTCAGCTCATTTAGATCGGAGGATTATTATTGGTGTTTTAATGTGAGAATGTCAAGAGACCTGACTTGAGATATAACATTGTCTTTTTCATGACATAACCTCAATAAAAGTCATTTCGAAATATGTTCAAAGGACCGAGAGTGCGAAAGGCAAGATAATCAGATTTTGATTCGAGCTCGGTTGCTAAAACGCTTCTTATTTTATATTCTTTCATCTTTTTCGCTCTCGCTTTTGGATATAATTTATCAATTGTAATTGAAAGAAATCCACTCCAAGGACTTAGTTGCTCTTTCTTCAAATCCCCCGAGTTTTATTTAAAATTTATAAGCCACAGACAGGTCTGATCGGTGTTTCCTAAGTTCAGATCAGTTCACATCTACAGAGCTCGTGTTCTTCGTTAAACAACGAAAAAGAACAAATTTCCCCGTTATTAGGATAGTTTTTATTTTTTTTATTTCAAAACGTTCAAAATTTAAATACGTGTGATAAGTGTGACAATATAACATTTTCTGCCTGAATTAATCTGAACTGTAACTCTTTCTATCTTGTGATTTAAGTCGAACGTCAATTTATTAGGAACCACGGGGAAATTTGCTTATTAACTGTTAATGACGTTCTGAATTCGAAAACCGAAAAATCTATTTCTGTTGGGCGATCTGTGTTTTGTGATGGAAGATTAATTATGTCTATTTCTCTGTCTTCAATTATTTAAAAATAATACTAATATAGTTAAGAAAATATTTCTTGTTAATCTTTAATGTAGAATAATTTTCATTTTAATAGGTGGGGATTCTATCTTTTCAAATTCATATAATTATCTACTTCCTTAATCCAGTAAGTTTGTCCGACCTTCACTTTTGAACCACGACTTGACTTTATTTTTTCATCATTATTCTCTGTTAATAAATATGAAAAATAAATTCATTTGTCTTCTTTTTGATAATTTATTGGAGGTTGAAGAATAATTTGAACTTATTTTTGAAGTCATCTTTATTAAAGAAACCGATAATTATTAATTTTTGAATAGGTATAGATAAATAAGATTAGAATAACTAATTACACTCTTTGTTTTTATTCTGGGATTTTCTCTAGACACTAAAAAATGAGAATTCTCTCCTGACTTGAACAAATCAGCAGTTATCTATGTCACGACTTGGGTCCCTATTTTCAGCCCCGTCCCCCTCGGAAATGTGCACCCTCATTTGCTTTTCTAAGTAAACGAATCCGAAGATTCAAGACCAAAGGATCTCGGGTGTTATCTGATCCAAATAGGAGAGCCAATGCAAGTTGCAATTTTTTCTCGTTTAATCTTATAAATAAATATAAAGAAAATAAATTGTTAAAAAAATCAAAGCCAATTCTATAGACATTCCCGGAAGATCGATTTGGAAAAAGGAAATATTCATAACACAAACGATTAGGGAAGAGACTTGATTACATGCATTAGAGAAGATCAGATAAATTAGGTTAGTGATCCTGGCTCTAAAATATATTTGAATAAAGTAGCATTTTGGATATTTCAATCAGTTTTGAGGTCTTTCCTAAATGAATAGTATTTTATTCACCCTTGGTATTTTAGAAGCTCCTGGTCCTATCTGTGAGCTTGTAGTTTGTGTAGGAACACAGTGGTACCAAAGCGCACAGCGTGCGCAGGCCAAGTTCGAGGATTAGCTTGGCCGTACACGCTGTACGCTATTTACAGGAACCATTTCGAGCCAATTTCGACCCCCCTGCAGCTCGGAATCCATTTGAGATACAGAGCTGGAATTATATACATGTAATTATGTAATCCATCTTTAGGAGAGTACCAAATTTCAATAATATAGCTTAAATAGATTCTGAGATATCATGGGTCAGCTCAAGATTTATTTGATCGTGTTTTTGACTTTTTCGGGTGTGAAACGGGATGTACCTAATCGCTCCACCGCTGTAGCTACTAGTTATTCTAATCTAGTTTAACTGGTGGAGCCCTTACATCGTGTTTCAAAAATAACGCAATAAATTTGATACATGAGAATAAGTAGAAAATAGATTTTCTAGACAAAAAAATGGAAATTTTTTATTGTTCAACATACATGTTAAACGATTTGATACAATCCACTCAACTTCATCCTCTGTTCTTTCATACCGGACTTAATTGTAGAATTTCCTATCAAGCCATTTAACGATTCAACCTATAACTACGAGCATTTCCTATACGGCAATTAAAATTATATATGAATGAAGCAAATGATGTGTTAGATGACGTGGCGCATATTTCATTGATTAGGCTACCATGCAAGTGACTATATTTCCCAAATTAAATATCAAGTCGCCGATATAATTCCATGTATTTTTTTTCATTATTCAACACCTTTCATTAAATCGAATGTTTTTAATCCCCACGATTTCAAAATCTTCTATAATAAAGTACTTTTCTCTGTTACTTTATATTATATCCCATTCAGGGTGAAATGATGTGGAAGCTGATATTAATATCTTACGACCTAAACTATAATTCTATATATTTAACTTTTAATGATGTTAAAATAATGTGGACTTTTTAGATCTCGGAGAAATATACGAATTGAAATTGAAAGTTTATCATCTATTCAATGAGTTCAACGCTGATTTGAAAACTTATTATATAATTATTGATCGAAAAAAGGGTCATTTGAATTTTTTTTTCTATTATTATTAATAAATTATTCTATTGATTATTCTATTTCGATTTTGTCTAATTGATTTTTTTGTTTTTGTTTCAGGTACTTCATCTTTTCCGAAAATAGCCCCAAGTGTTGCTTCACAGGGTAAGAGAAATGTTCAAATCCATTAATAAAACAATCTCTCTCTTTTTTCTCTCTCTCTCTTTCTATCAAGTTTATTCAAAAATCGTAGCTCACTGAGATACATGGAAATATATCTATCTATTGGAATTCCCGACTAGCGATATAAAAGTAATGCTAGAGGATGCCATATTATTTGCGGGAAAACAAACAATAATGTAGCCATAAAAGTTTCATTTACTATTTCTTTTATTTTGTAAATATTTCAATAAACCAAGTGTCAGTTATTATATTTCGTTTTTTAATGATAAGCCAAAATATATACGAGTAGGTATTTAAAAATAATTTATTTATTTTAAATCTATAGTTTTAAGGTAAGCAAAAAATCGGAATAAATTATATTTAAAAAAAAAAAAAAACTAAAAAACACGCTTCTAAAAACTACAAAGTAATGTAATACTTAATCAAAAAGTGTGGGGCGCAGAAACATGTACTTTTAATTAATTTCAACAAAGTGCCCCACGCTTTTTGATTAAGAATTACATTATTTTGTACTTTTTAGAAGCGTGTTTTTTAGTTTTTTTAAAATATAATTATTTTTTTTACTTTTTAGTCTTAATTATTTATGTAAATAGAGAAAAGTTTGCGGAATTTAACAGAATGAAATCTCAGGAATTATTTAACGGGTTATAGTGGTGTTTGTGGAGAATGAAATCTATTTATTACACGCATTATATTAGCTTCACCTGTATGTATGTATGTATGCATGTATTTATCTATGTGTCAATGTTACTTTTGTTCTGTTAAATTCCGCAAACATTTCTCTATAAAAATAATTGTTTCCCTACTCAATTTAAATGAAATTATATAAAAAAATAATAATAAAAATAAATACATTTCATTTTGTTAAATTCCGGCAACTTTTCTCTATGAAAATAATTAAGACTAAAAAGTGAAAAAATAAATTATATTTTAAAAAAATTCAAAAACACGCTTCTAAAAAGTACAAAATAATGTAATTCTTAATCAAAAAGTTTGGGGCACTTTGTCGAAATTAATTAAAAGTTGATGCGCCCCACACTTTTTGATTAAGTATTACATTATTTTGTACTTTTTAGAAGCATGTTTTTTAGTTTAAATCACCAAAAATATACAATCACAAATGAGTGAGTGAGTTTTTTGCCACACAACTAATATGGCTTCCATTATTCCCACAGAGACTATTCAGTAAAACATGCAATATATAATATATATAAATTCATGGTAAAATGTTTCTTTTCGGTTAAAAAACCACCTCAAATTTTATTGAACTCCTTTAGTTTATTAGAATAATTAATTTCTACTTTGTAGTTTTGAGCCTTTTTATAAATTTTTACTTTCTCTCTACTTTTCCTTATCTCATTTTAATGTAGATTGTAGATATTTAGATATATTTTTTTAAACATAAACTGTAAATGTTCTCCGTTTAAATTAGTTTCGGATGCTTAACTTTCATCTGCAGTCACGTCCACATACTAGAAATGTATTAATATTCTCTAGTTTCCCGGACGTGACTGAACAGGTAAGATTAACTACTGAAACTTAAAGAGAAATAAAAATCACTATAGTTATTTATTTATTCTACTACATAGAGAATCATATCAATTGAACCTCTATTAAAAATATGTTTTTGAGAATGCTTGAAAAGAATTAAAAAAAATAATTAATAACTAGAGTAGGTACTACTACTTTTTTGATGTTCTTTCAATGAACATGTAATAAAAATCAATTTATATAGTAGACTTTTAAAAATAATTTATTTAATTTTTTTTTCAATGTTTTATCCCAACATTATCTACATTTTTAAAATGTAAGTCGAATATGAATTTTCAATCTCAGTTCTCGTGTGTTTCTCAAACAAATTCTATATCTCATTTATTTTACCTCATTTTAGTCTGACTTGGCAGATTTATAGCGAAAGTTAATATAAACTTGTATAGACTGGCATGCAAACATTTTTGTTCCATGTTCTAACATTTCACATCTATTTTATTCCTAATGCGTGAAGTTTGCAACTGAAATTTGAAATTTGGTATATAAAGATATATAATGATTCAAATGATCATTGAATGGCTTAATACATCACTATAAAGTTTGTCTACAAAATTTTCTCAAAAATACATTATCTCATTGAATCAATTTTATTATTGCGAAGGATCTGTTTATAGTATCAGGCCTCACAAATTAATCTTTTGTTCCTACAAACTATCAAACTGACTCCCTCTTTCTACATTATTCAGTCCTTATGAACTTTGGTGCATAAAGGGCTTCGTCTCCATCCGGCCAAATTGCACTTTCTTATTTTCTGGAATGCAAGGATCTAGCACGAGAGCACGACATATAGGTGCTGCATGTTCTGGTTTTATGCCGTGTTGCATTCTATTCATTAATAAAAATGTATGTTCGCCATTGACCTATCATAGATAATAACAGCTTACATCAAGACATATTATTCGAAATTTACAATAATTGGTTTCGTAACATTTAGACTAACATCATTTCAATGTCATTTCAAGCAGATATCATAAAAAATTCAATTGACTTCGAAATTAGATACCTAAATGTCATGTAATTAATCGAAAATTCAATAAATTTATCATGCATGTTATCTACAATCATCATCGGGGCTATACGAATCTCACCATTAATTTGAATGAGATAAAATTAGTAACCATTTTTGAAACATTTTGTATTATTTATTTGCCAGCCTTATTAATAAATCTTTGTTATAGCTTCATTGCTGCCCTAGCACAAAGTCTTTGTATAATATAATATTTATTATAAGCCAAACAGTAACTTGTTAAGTATTTAGTAAAGCCTAGAATTATTATTGAATAATACTTAGCTGAATACTCATGAACAGTTTTTCCAAACCTGTGAGTCGCTTAAAAAGTTAGTCCTGATTTTAAATTGTTTTATTTTCATAGAAAGAATTGATTGAAATTTAGCCTCATCAGAACTGATGAAAACGCAGAAAATCAGAAAAATCAAATTAAATCATAATATAGGAAACTTTTGACCGGTTCGCAGAAGTTGAGCAACATTTACGATTTATTTCAGAATGGGTGATCCTTTACTGACACCATGTGCTGTTGGCATATATACAGTGTTACTAATTCCAGTCTTGTTACGTACGTGCACCCTTTGGAATTTATTGGAAAGGACTGAATAGAAATACTCAGAGTTGCGAATCTACCTTTGCTAGAAAGGCAACTGCTATTCTCCTTAATAGCTTATAGCATTGCCAGTAAAAGTAGGAGACCAATTATATGTACTACATATTTAAATAATTATCATTAAAAAAAACAAATCTTATGTTTTAATTTATCTTAAATTGAAAGTTTTTTTGCCGAGAGTAGCAGAAATTTTATATATTGAAGGAGACAATAAAAGAGTGTGTCTTCTGCTGGAATTATAAATTTTATTTATTTATAACGAGTTATAAATAAATAAAATTTATAATTCCAGCAGAAGATACACTCTTTTATTGGCTCCTTCAATTTTAATTTATCGCCTGTTCTTCCAGTCATTCCTCTATAATCATACAATACATTGATGCGAATTCCAATGAACTTATATCTATCACCTAGAATAGAAAACAACAAGCATGCTTATCGACATTTGAGTCCAATAGCCATATTTAAAAATGGCCCTCAGTTTGACAGCATCTGCAGATCACATACCAGATGTCCAAACAGATTGCTTCAAGCACTTTTTTTTGGCTGAGGGAGGGGGATAATTTTTTCAGTTTCCTATTTAAAAAAGATATACGAGAAATGCATCTATCTATCAATGTAGAATCTATCTCGCTATCTATCGTCTCATTGAATCGGATAATTTGCCCCATTATAATCAGTATAAATCAATGTTGGATGCGAATAATTGCCTTCACACACATCCGAGAGAGTACACTAACAAAAGTGTACTTCTTATTGATTTCTATCACGATTATCGGTATAAATCAAACTACGGTCGCCCGAACCTTTCCCTCACAGGAGAATAAATGGAGTAAGTGGCAGCGAGACCAAATGCTAGTCCCGAATCATGAGAAAGAGATAAAATATTTTCGATATCATTTTTTTATGGTTGTACATTGAAATTTTTTATTTTTTTCAAATTAGGGTTCCTTTTAAAAACTGAACGGAATCCTATTTAGTATCGATACAATGTCTGTCTCTTTGTCTATCTGTCTACAAGTGTCAGTGTATCTCGTAAATTAAATCAAATACAAACTTGAAATTTATTTTAATATTAATATTGAAACTTTCGAACTCTGATTGAGGACATTCAGATACATAGACCTAATAAAAGTTAAAAGGAATTTTTAATAAAACACATCTATGCGGCGTTTCTTTTCCTATATGAAGAGATTTTAACTAATTATTTATTATTGATGTGGTGATAATTAGGCACACCGGAATATGTCTATTATAGGACAGCATCACATCTTAGTTTCAGGATAATGGGATGTCAAAACGCTTAGCCATTAAGCCAACCTCTATATAATTCAATAGTTTACATAATTTAGAAGGACCAACGTATAAAGCATTCAGAATTTTACTTTATTGTCTCTTTTTCCTCATCTAATATCACTCTTACAATTATGGCCTTAAAAATTCTTAAAATTCCGGTTGTATGTCGGTTAATTGCGCTCGGCAACGTTCGTAAATAATGGCTGGGATGGCCAATCAGATGAAAGTGCCTGTCATCTGATTGGCAGGCACTTTCATCTGTTAGCCATCCCCGGCGCCATTACCCTTTGCCAACGGTTAAAAGTTATAACAAACCATTTCAGCCTAAATTTAACACTAGCTAAAGGTGACTTGGATTGGATTTTCAGTCTTCTTAAACTTAGTTCTATTATCAGCATAGTCTTAGATATAAAGTAGTTTTATGGTTGTAACAAAGGGCAACAATTTATGACTTTGTTTGAGACCATGGGTTCGATATAGCGCCTTACTAAAGACCCATAAAGTCTTATGCTTTATGGCTCGATCCAATACTTTATCTGCTTCGTATTGGATAAAGTGAAAATGGGGAAATGGCTTGCGCCTTTTTTTGCAGGGTGCTCTACTCTTAACTGAACTGCCAATTCAGTTACCTATATAGCAGGGGCTCCCATTATACCCGGTGTCGCTTTTGAATGATGACTAATTTTTATTGTAACTAACAGTGTTCCGCGAAAGGTCTAAACACAGTTATTGTCTGAAATTCGCTTACCCACCCTATATGAAGTATGAAGAAATGTTGTAATCTAGTATTAAAAAGCTTTTTTGTTTTGTATTTTCGAAATATCTTAAAAACGACTGAAACTATTTATTATTCGCCCTATTAGTTCTTTTTTTGTAAAAAAAAAAAAAAACATTGAAACTGTGTGGACACAGCAATTTGAGCTCAGTGCATTTAAAGGCGCCAATCGTCATTACCAACGGCTTCTTCAGAAGAACTAAAGGGACTTGGCGCGTCCTAGTTACTTGCTTAGATAGTCGTACAATCATTTAACGGTTAGCTGATTGACAGTTAAACATTCTTGGCAGTACGATTCCTAAAAGGAGTGCTGCTTAGTAGCTTCTATCACATATGCAATTCACAATTGCAATAAATAATTCTAGGACAGTTTACTAGTATTAGCATTGCTTTGAATTTTGTAGGTAGTTCAAATGAAACATAAATCCAACTGTTCATATGACTAATTGCTAGTCAACAATTCTTTGGATAATTTGTCTTATTTTTATCAGGTTTATTACCATTGTATTATTATTAGGTATTTTTTTAATTAATATTAACTACAACTGATATATGAATGCTGATTTTGGCCATTGGCGAAATTAGCAATAAGGGTACAAACGTAATCTTTTTTTATATCTCTGGAATTTGTAGCGTTGCTTTTAAAATAAAAATATTTTTATATGAGCCAAATAATAGAGATATTATCCCCTTTTTTTTTAATATAAAAATCCACCATATTTGATCTTTTTATATTTTCAATTTAATCCTTATGGGGCGATTTGTAATTTCATACTCAATACTCTAATCTTAGTGAAATTTTCAAACTAATTCTAATAACAGCAACTTGTATACTATGTAGCTGTGAATTTTATTCCCCCACTAAAATGGCGAACTTAGGATATCGTTTAGTTCGTTATATGGGCCATATTGATTCTTGCTTTTATGTTTATTATTAATACTTAACACATTTGACTAGCTAATAGCCCCAACTCTGCTAATTGATATTATTAAAGTAATAACAGTGAAACTATATTAATATCTTCAATCAATTAGTAATATTGCGATTCTTGCTTGCTAATTCAATTAACATGATCTTGACGCTCTGTTGGCCCATCTAATGTAAATAAAAGCATCTCTAACTAACTCATCAATCTTAAATGGACAATAACTTTTAAGGAGATAGGTGTTGGTTCTAGGTGAAACATTTTTATATAACAATAAAAAATTAGATAAAATTGCGAGGTGTTTTATTTTATGTGAAACCCACTCGCAATTTTACCTAATTTTTTTTATTATTATTTAAATGGGCAAACTTTGAAAGAGGTTTTCTTGCTTCTTCCGAAATTTCCCATGTTAAGCCGTTGCGAACCGAAAAAAAAAGAAAATCTTGGCCATTTACCAAACTCAACCAAATTTTGTATACATAATCAGTGGGTCCCCAGGAGCCTAAAAATGCAAAAACTAACAAATATGGGGGGGGGTGTAGGGTTAAAAATGAAAATCTTGACCATTTACCAAACTCAACCAAATTTTGTATACATAATCAGTGGGTCCCCAGAAGTCTAAAAATGCAAAAACTAACAAATGGGGGGGGGGGGTCAAAAAATGAAAATCTTAGCCATTTACGAAACTCAACCAAATTTGTATACATAATCAGTTGGTCACCAGAAGTCTAAAAATGCAAAAACTAACTACCCGAAATAGGGGGTGGAGGGTCAAAAAATGAAAATCTTGGCCATTTACCAAACTCAACCAAATTTTGTATACATAATCAGTGGGTCACCAGAAATCTAAAAATGCAAAAACTAATCCCCCCTCCCCTACATGATTATAAATAATTTTATTAAATATTAAATATAAGTGAGGGGCCAGATTGTATGGTAAAGTCAAGTGGATGGCCACATCAGAACACGTCAGCTTATTTCATAGATACTATTGAATTCACTCGAAAATTTTAAATTTTATTTTTGGTTAACGTATTTAAAAATGTCGTAACTGTAGTGAAAAATCAATTTGCAACATGATCTGTACGACTGTCGGTTTGGATTTCCATATCCACGATAACTTAAAATGTGACTGGATGGTTCTGGTCCCAAAACGTTTCCATTTCCAAAAAGAAGAAGTGATTAGATCAGTAACTTTTAAGGAGTTAGGTGTTGGTTCTAAGATTCTAGGTGAAACATTTTAATATAATAATAAAACTTGAGCAAGATGCGAGGTAGGTTTCACAAAAAGAAATAAAACAAAATTTTGTTTTGAATTCCTTCACACATTTCTGGGGTGAGCCCATCATCAGGCCCATCATCAGGAGTCAAAGAAAACACCCCGAAATATATCGAATTCAAACTCAATTTTGTTTTCTTTTTTGTGAAACCTACATCGCATCTTGCTCAAGTTTTATGATTAGATCAGGGCCGCATTAAGCCATGTAAAGGTCCCTAGGCAATGCAAGTCTCGGGGCCCCTCTCCCCTTATGTAGGTAAGTCTAGATAAGTAGGTAAGTAGCATTTAAACCATATAATAATACTAAATTTTGTGTTGGGGACCCATAAGCGGCGCGGGGCCCTTAGGGCAGTTGCCTACATTGCCTATTGGATAATGCGGCCCTGGATTAGATTATGGGCTCTCTAGGTGCAAAATTTATGATTCAGAAAATCAGAAATGAATGCAATTGTTATATCAGCATTTATCCAATGGTTTTATTTAATTGGCTAAATTTTTTTACACAAGTTTGTATTAAAATCTCCATTCTCCATACCAAGTTCCAAATTTCATCGGCAAAAAAACCTAGAATGCATACCGAATTTGTAAAAAATTTACTGAATATCGTCGCTGATCTTACAAAACCTCGTAAGTCCGATTTTTGGTCAAATACGTATTATAGGTACGTTTATACCAACCAACTTTTCACGGCGAGTCTGTTTATTGAAACCTTATTATTCTATTCCATACCTTTAAGGAGTTCGGTGTTGGTTCTAGGTGAAACTTTTACAAGTACAAAGAAACTGAGTAAGATACGAGGTAGGTTTTCACAAAAAAGAGAAACCTACTTCGTATCTTACTCAAGTTTTATTATTATATATTCTATTCCAATTTAATTTCGCTCGGACAAATAATAAATAATAAATATTGCATTGTATTTATATGTATTCGTGTTTAAAATGGTTTTTGTTGTTTTCTGGCAAATTTTGAATTTAGGACTTACGAAGTTTTCTTACTTTCTTCCTTGAACAGGCAA
>JALMQS010000228.1:5015413-5078207 GCA_024734495.1 Forficula auricularia
AAAAAGAGAAACCTACTTCGTATCTTACTCAAGTTTTATTATTATATATTCTATTCCAATTTAATTTCGCTCGGACAAATAATAAATAATAAATATTGCATTGTATTTATATGTATTCGTGTTTAAAATGGTTTTTGTTGTTTTCTGGCAAATTTTGAATTTAGGACTTACGAAGTTTTCTTACTTTCTTCCTTGAACAGGCAATACTTTATATTCTTAAATGGTTAAACTCATAGGTTTCTCAAAATTTCCATCTACCATATTACTTATTGTGAAAGCTCTTCAATTTATTGGGATGCAAGCAACACGGCTGAAAATGAGATAGATCTAAATATGCGTTTATCTGGGAACTTTTTGGAATATTGCTCCAATAATTTTGTTACCTTACAACGATATAAGCCATTTTAAGTAAAAGTGATTTTTTTTCTTTTATTTTTATTATTCTATATAATCCGAAAAACTCAAAGAAAGCATTTAAATTTAAAATACTTTAATCCATTTGTATAGTGAATGCAGAAATGAATAAATAATTCAATTCATAATTAAACACAAAATAATCAAATGAAAAATAAACTTCATGAAATATAAAATAAATAGTAGATAGTGGATAACATTAAAAAATAGATCTAAAAAATTTCATTGAAAACATTTTCATTTCAAATTTAGAAGAAATTGATTTTTGTTTCATTTTTGATAGAAAATCATTGAAATTGTAGCTTTTTGGTTTTCTGTTTCTTGACCCTTCCTTCATTACTCCCAATATTCTCATTTTCACTTCATGCGGGTTTACACGATGTTATTCCAACGTCCGCACTCTTGGGCCTTTTTTCGGCAATGTTTACCAAATTTATCTTGTATTAAAATCAAATAAAAAAAAATCAACTGATGTGCATCCCACGACTTTCTCTTGCAACCTCCCCTTCTTTGAAATCATCTTACCAATTTTCACCTTTCAAATTCTCTATATACCGTTCTTGATGACATGAAGACATTTCATGACATGACATTAAGCCTGTTCATTTAGTTGTTCGAGTTACTGAAAATCACTAGATTGTTCGAGCGTGATCGCAAGGCTTAGAACAGTTTCTAATCCAAAAAAACATATGCAATCGGTTGCTGAGATCGACAAGGCCATTTGGTGTTTAACACGGTTGCATTGAAAAAACGTTTCGTGTATAGCAGGCATTAGACTTAGGCGGTCACCCATACAAGAACTATTCGCACTTAACTTCCAAAAACCTATGCGTTTGAATTTGTTCAACATTTCAAGACCTTTGGCACACATTGAACGTCAACCTTAATTTATCTTTTTTTTTCTCCCTTCTCCACACATATTTTGACTGTTATTATTATAAACAAACTATATTTTATTTTTTTGTTTCTTCTTAACTGTGAAGTTGGATTTTATTGTCAAGTTCTGTGGCCCCTTCCATAATTCATGGGGACCACATGTTCTCGAACACTTTTGGAAAGAAAAAAGAAAAACACATTTGTTCGATCTTTTTTTCTTTTTAGGGAAAACGGTAAACTCCACGTGGCGTTTATTTATTTATTTTTATTATTTTATAATGATATTGATGCAAAAAGGTGCAACACCTATACGTGTAGATATATCATTGGATACCTGAAAAAAGAGTATATTAAGGGTTGGACTGGAGTCGACGTATGAAGATTTATTGGTGTAATAAAATTTTATTTATTAATTTACAACATGAACGGTTCAATAAGCAATCACTGCACTTTTTAGTAAATTCACCTTTTTTGTAAATTAATATTTGGGTTTTAAAATAATAACAATATTTATTTTTTTATTTTGACAAGATTTGTTAAATTTGATTTAACCCCCAAATTTTTTTCTCCAGATTGTCATTTTGGCCACCGAAATCTCCATTACAAAATATCAATTAGAATTAATTTATTGATTTATTAAACTAGATTACTATACCACGGAAAAATTAATGTTTTGGACAGTCGAATCTTTTCCCTTCACTCTTGCTAGCAGTTTCTTATAAAATGTTTTTGATAGCTAATGCAAAAAAAAAATGAAAGAGGAAAAATCCAAAGAGAATCCTGTGAAAGGTCTTAACATAAGAAAATATTGTTTTGTTGTTTTTGTGTTAAAGGCGATCTGCTCTTGCCCTTGAAGGATGAAGACAGAGGGCTGTTTGTATTGTCACTTTGCCAAGTGGACAAAACCCCAACGAAAATAAGGAGTGACCGATAAAAGACACCCCCGCACATTCTTTTTGGCAATAACAAAAATGAAAAACCGTAATAAAGGAGATCAAGTGCAAACTAATAAACATTTTATTAGTGTTCATGATTAGCGTCTAGCCACCTGGACGAATTTTAAATATACACGAAATTGAATCAATAAATAGAACATGGAATATATTTTTGAAATTTAAAGAAATATAGTAAATTTAAATAAATGAAGTCTCATACTTTATAATTAACTATTTTGTAATGTTATGGGTCAAAACATGTCACTTTTTCATTAAACAACAACACTATTTTGACATTTATTTAATTTTCATATTTGCCTATATTATCATTATTATTATATATTTATTCAGCTTTTTAGTATTAATGTACACATTTCTTTCCCTCAGCCGAATAAATACGTTAATTGACTTACTAATATGTTTCCAGCCCCTCGTTAAAGTCTCTAATATTTTGCCTTTTTTATTCTCTTGCTAAAAATACGAGTAAGTAAATTGTAAATAAAAAACTTAATGGAAACATATAAATAATTATTCAATTATGAAATAGTAGATATTCTAGATATATGATCTAAGACGATTGGTAACTACTTAACTAAAGCAATGAATCACGCTTGTATGATTAATTTTTCACCATCTTTTCCTTTACTGTATTTTAGATATAATTATGATGACTGATCTAGTCCCTGTTTGCATCTTACTAGATTGGTTGGGGAATGGGAACAAAGATTCTTTAAGATATATTTATTTAATACTCTTTATTAGAATCACAATGGCTAAATTCCTGCGAAGAGTCTCTTGGACCAGAGCTATTTAAAATGTGGGTCGCGAGACACATTTTCATATATATTCATTCATTTATGTCAACTTTCATTCTTATAAAATTCCGAAAGACTAAAAAATTGATCAAGTGAAACGGATTTTTATTAAGAATTTTATTCAATTCACTGGCCAAACAACCAAAGTTTTATCAACAAAAAAATGCTATTATCAAACGATAGGTTGAATTTAGCTTTAAAAATAAATGACATTGCCCGTACAGGAACGGGCTTACCATTATATAAATTACGAAATATAATACTTACAAATAATGAACCCTTTTTCAAATTTTGATATTAAATGTAATTAGAAAATGAATATTTTTATAGGTTTAATAATTTTAAATTTATTTCATAAAATGAAAATTTATTATATTTATATATTAATATTTTAATCACCCAGCTAGATATTGAAATAGCATACTTACCAATTAATTAATCCAGAATTATAGATTATATTTTCGTTTTTTATTTTCTCATTCTAAATAAGTGAAAAAAATGTATTTTTGTTGTTGTTTGAAAAATTAGATTACTTACCCACTCTTACCTCTAGTGTATTTCTATATTTCTTTAAAACTAAATATTTTTTATTGAAATGTTTTCAATCTTTTTTCAAATAGCTTTTCGAAATATCAATAAATCTAAAAGCTTCTTAGGATATAAAAAAATAATAAAAAGGTTTTTGCTTTTAAGCAAACTGTCCAAAGTTAATTGCAAATCAGCTTCCCTACTGTCAATGCCACCATATGCCCCTATTGTTGCGACTCACAGTATCCCTGTAAATATTTAATTATGAAATAAATATAAAGAGCCTGTCCACCGAGCGATGCTCGGTAACTTCTTGCTTCAGTTAAAAGCTATATATTAATATTATTTTTAATTTAATAGTCTGATAAAAAAGTCGATTTTTATTTGGATTGAGAATTAAATAAAAATGTGTGTCCATGCAGTACGAATTTAATGTGAGGTTAAAAATAAAAAAAATATTTTTCATCAGAGTGTGAGGTATCCCTGTAAAGATCTCTTTTAAAAAAGTATTTTGTGATATGTAAGTCAGATTTTTTCAGAATTTATAGATTTCTTTTTCTTACGTTTTAAACCAGATTCATTTTTCTTTTTTAACGTTAATAAATGTTTTCAATAGATTTTCCTCCTATCATTTAATTTATTTTTTATATATAAAAGAGATGCATTTTTCTCTAGATATATATACTTTAATGTCATGTTGAAGTATGTAATATATGTAGATATTAAAACCAAGGGTTCTAGATTATAAGTGGGCCGCATATCTATATATTAGTTTATGTTTTTCGAATTTTCCCATACAGCCTATTTTCATTTAGATAAGAATAAATAATTTTGAATAAAATAAAATGAAATTAATTGCAAATTTTAATAATTTTATTTATATATTTATTTATTTTAATGAGCAAATCGAGATCTTAGGCTGGATGTGACCAGATCAGCCGCTCAACCCATATGTTAACTTCTCTATGTTTATAAAATATTTATGTATCTGTAGGTGAACATTTAAAAAAAATGTTAATAGTTATTCCATCTAGTTGAACTCTGTAATGTATTAAGAATTCTACTTCAAAAAGTATCTGAGGGTATTGAGAAACTTTTGCAATTAATGATGTAATCATGAATATTGAATACATAAAATGGCCTGTTCAATGAATGATGATATCCTAGAACAATACTTACATATCTTCCTGTATCCTTTTACTTTTACTTTTTTCTTCCAAAATGGCGTCGTTGGTTAAGTGCATTGGTGGTATCCCTTATCTCTAATTGCTCTCCATTGGCATTTCCATTTGGGAAGAGAGGATTCACGATGGTGGATTAGAAAGAAGCGATCGATGTCCCAAGGCAATATTTTAGAGCAGAATTTTTCGTACGTGAGAAGAAGTAAAAAAAAAATCTATAAAAATTGAGAAAATAAATTAAAAAAACGCAAGGGAGGTGAGGGCAGCACCTATTCTGGTGGCATCTCAACAAATACCAAAAGTCTAACCAATCTAGGAAAATTCAACAAAGCAGATATGATTAGAATGCATGACGATATGGTGCAAATGTGTATTGATGAGAAGAAAGTTGAAAAGATCATCTCACCCCTAGCCCTATTGGGCACCACCCATCTTCATTCTGTTCTCTTGGTTGCCCTTTTTTTATTTGATTTTCCCTTCACGTTCTTACAACAATTCAATTAGTTTTTATTGGATTTTAGAATAGAATTTTTTTCACACTTTACTAATTGAAATTATAAAAAAATATATACCTATATATATTCAATTTCTATCATCATTTCCTATTTCGTTGGATTTTGTACAGGACATGATAAAAAATCGATTTGTTTTGTTTTAATTCCAATCATGAAAAGAAATTTGAAATAAATCCATCGTGTTCTTCAAGACTTATTATAAATGTATTAAATGAAAGTTTTGCATTTATTTATTTATCAGTGATTGATTTATATTTTATTTATTTATTTATTTATTGTTTGATTATTATTTTACTTGATTTTGTAGTGAGTGGCTTTGATTTTTATAGCGTGAACAGACGATTTACATATCATACTATATTTATTTGTCTACTGTTTCGATATTTTACTCTCATCATCATCAAGACAAATAAACTTTACTGTAGACTGTTGTTAGGTACCTACACATTTCTGATTAAGAAATACTAGAATATAAAGAAGGAAAAATCCATGTAATTGCAGCTATCCCTATTTATTCTGTTAATGATGATATTAAGCCATCGAAACTGTTGACAAATAAATAAAATAATATCATGTCTACTGGTTCATTTCGTCATAATTAATAAGCATTTGGAAAATGTATTTATCATTTAATTATTTGTCATTTATTTATTTTCAACAAATGGACGTTCGTCAGAAAAAAGATTAATGTTTAGGGGCTGAGAGATGAGAATTCATTCCTAAAGAACTGAAAAGTAAACAAGTGGGGTTGATTCTTAGTTCAGTGACCCCGATGGTTTTTATCTTTCTATCGTAGTTAATAACCTCCAGAGCTTTTTGTTGAGTCCTGTAAGGACAGAGAATTGATTCATTAATTTGGAGAGTTTTTTTTTATTCATTTCAAATTGTTCAGATTTAAGTTGTTTCGGTTTCTTCCCTCTTCCTCTTCATTATAATGATAACTATTCATAATCTAAAGCAGATTTTTTTTTTATCAAAAACAGACGAAATTCTTGAAGTTCACGATGCGTTTTTTCAATGTTTTCTCCCATATTCTTTTTCCCTCATCATCTCCTATAAAAAACATCCCTATCAATCATCCATATATACAGCATTAATGAGCAATGAACAACAATGGGAAATTTTTCTTATTATGTTTTGAATAGAGTACCTAAAAAGTTTCTTTTAAACTATAAAAATTCACCACTCAAATTTGATAACTTAACAAAATGATGAATAACTTGATGGTATTTGGGGTCATTGAACACATTTGACTACGCAATGTATCTCATAATTATTTTTATGTATCTCATGTGTTCTTCGAAAATAGTTATTATCATATCAAAATTTAATAATTTATTAATAATGCTCACTAATTAGACCAGGGTTCATGCAACCAACTATTATCAATAGAATAAAATATCTAAATAATTCCGATATGTAACTATTTGGTTTAAATTTAAAACATTATTTGCAATTTTGATAGTACCTGATCAGATCGAAATAGAAAATGCAAGATGAGAGTTCTCAAGATAACTATCTAAGAACAACAAACCGTATTCTAATAATCCCAGTCGTGTGTACACTAGATTGCAGAAAAAAAATTTAAAGGTGCAATTGAGAATGGATTGTTCATTCGATTCGCAACCATATTATTAACAAACCATTTTATTTCATTCGAAGATGGTATTTAAGCAGTGCTGTGTTGAATCTAGGTGAAACATTATCAAAATCAGTATGAAGGAAACATGGTGTGGATTTACTAAAATAAAATAAACTTTTAACTCCTGAATATAGATTAACAGCCTAAAATATATTGAGTTTGAAAAAAAGGTTGTTTTTTTTGTAAAACCATATCTGTATCTTTCTTACTAAATTGTCACTAATTATATTGAAAACTTTGGTTTTTACTCTTTTTAGGAAAATAAATTTCTGTTCAAACTTTTTTCTACTCATCCATTAGTGTTTGTTTTCGACCTATTTTAAATCTTATACACTTTATATCTAATTTTATATTAAAGTTTAGGGAAAGCGGTGTTGGTTTATAGTGAAACATATTAAACAAAGGAATTATTATTTAACGGGTTATAGTGGTGTTTCACAAAGAGGAAATAAAATTAAAAAAATTAAAAAATCTTTTAAATTATTTTGGAGATTTTTTATTTATCTCTATACATATTTCGGGCTATGAACCCTTCATCAGGAGGTTAAACAGAACACTGAGATAAATAAAAAATCTCCAAAATAATTTAAAAGATTTTTTAATTTTTTAATTTTATTTCCTCTTTGTGAAACACCACTATAACCCGTTAAATAATAATTCCTTAATTTTATATTGGCTAGATTCTACTTGGACTTGAAATGTCTGAAATATCTTAAGCCTCTGGATTAGTCATTAAGTTACTAAGAGATAGAGGGTCAAAGATCTCAAGATTCCCTTTTAGGTCTACCTAATTATTTTCAGGCCAATCCTCGTAACACGACTGCTAATGGGACAATGGTAAGAATGTTAACAGCACCCAGAACTGCAGTAATGTTGCATAACTTCTGAAATTTAATAGATTAGGATGTTCTCAACATTACAAATTAGTTGACTATAAATTGCAAAAAGACCTAGATTCAAAAATGATATTTTTCAAGAGGTATTGTTGCCGGATTATTCTGCCACATTACACTCTTCCAGTGGAAAGGTATAAATAAATTATTCGAACGTACAATCTTTTGCAAATTCATGAATACAATTATTATTAAATTTATAAAAGAACGATTTTTTTTATTCTCTGTTTAAGATTTGATTTTAAGAAAAAAAAAAAAAAATCTTGAGAAGAAATAAAAAGAATACGAATAAAGAAGTCTTTTTTTCGAATTATAAAAAAGTAAATGGCTTTTTATATAGAAACTTGGTTTTTATGCCCTTCAAAGGAAAAGTTTTAGATCGCACTTGGAAATAAAAAAAAAAATTCTTGCTCAAAAAACTTATTTTTTTTTTTTTATTTAAAGATAACTTATTTAGAGTAGACAATGACGATGGAATTGAATCTATTATAGAACTTTTTCTTTCTAAAATGTTGAAAAGTGTTGTGTTCTGTAACTATTCGCAAGACTAGAAGATGAAGCGTTGAAAGCGCGGACACATATTATACATATGATTAGTCCTCCGGAGTACCGAATTACCACTCGATCGGTTTTGTCGAAATCACTAATTCCGAAATTCCTCACCTCCGGACGACATGACTCAGACAGACAGACAGACAGACAGACATACAGCTCGCTCGGTCTTGTTCCGAGCGAATCTTGAAACAACCTTTCCATTTCGTCTAATAACAATTAATTGCATATCAATAAGAATTCAACCTTCGGCGAGTTCTTTCTAATCTAGAGTGGGTTTTTCTTCAAATCCTATAAAATTTCTATATATAAATATGAGCATTAACTTTCTCAATGGATATAAATTATTTTCTGATGGAATAGTGACTTGGACTGTCACCAGATTGAACGTTTATCTATTTTTATCATCCTTTTACCAACGATGCATATTTACATTTGACGACAAACTGTTTAAAATGAAGAATATATAAACATTTATTGTTGGCTGAGAAGCAATAAATTGGAATAACCATCTTGGCAAGTTAACAATAGAAGCAAACACCAAACGGGGATGAGGGTAGAGTTTTTTTTTGCTGACCGATGTCTGCTTTTAGATTATTGCGTTTCGTCAAACGAGTAACTTAGTCTTTGGTCTTTATTAGCTAATATATTAACTAATCGACTGTGCTCATATTCCAAAGAGCTGTGAGTTGTCAGCTGGTGCTCTTGTAGGGGTGCACAATCCACCCGAAAAGCCGAAAACTCGGAGCGCCGTTATTAGCAGCCGCAAGGGTTGCATGGCAAATGCTATGGCGAGGGGACGAGTTGTTTGGCGGCAGTTACAATTAACTTTAATCAATATTTGAATGGATGTTATTTAATAATGCTGTTATTTTAAATTTTCATGGGTATATCATATAAAACGCAATGGTATATATAAACTTGGCAATAACATGCTAAACCAAGATGAAAGGGGTGGTTTTAATGTTTTTTGGGGGTTGGTGGTTAGACTGAGCCTCGAATGTTACAGCCGGCGGTCATGAAGTTTCGGCGACCCTTTCCTTGCACAAATTTACTCAATCATCATCATTAGCCTCGGCTCCTTGTGCTTCGAATTACCAGGCCCCCCACCTCGCCTTTGCTTTTATTTGCTCAATTAGGTGGCGGAAACAATACCCAGGTGAATTTCAATAAGTTCTAATGGAATTATTACTACTCATTGTAGGGGTTCACCAAATTCTTGCAATGCGAATTGCTGCTAATAATTCATTCATTTGAAAAATTATCTTTTTATAATTTCTCTGCCCACCCTCTCCCCCTTTCCGGCTCTTTGAAAGAAATATTTATTATATCATAAATTCAAGATTTGAAAAAACAAAATTAAATTATAAAATATTCTTGAATTATTGTCAAATTAAAATAAAATTAATACCTATAAAGATTATGTTCAAATAGGGACATAATTTAACAGTTGGTACTTTTCGGACGACAATTGGTAACGTAAGCTTAGCAAATTAATGAATAGATTCTTTAATGGAATTTTTTGAAAACTGAACATATTCGATCCTCTCAATTTAACATAGACTTCGATGTTTTGACTGAAACCTAGTATTTTTATGATATGGTCTTCCCTTTAGAATACACATTGTTTTTGATCTAATAAATAGTGAATAATCATAGAAACGTTAGAATTAGAAATTTCATCGTTGTGTATTCTGAGTGAAATTTTGCCTCTATAATACATAATTTAGGATATTTCAGCCGAATCTCAACTAATGTATACCTACTAAATTGATTTCAGTGAATTTTTTTTTAATTTGAGAGGGAGAAATAAATAAGATTAAACAATATTTGGGTTGATGATTACTGGCTTCCTTCATAATGTTTAAAGGTTTAAACGAACTGAACAACCACATTTTTTTATCGAATGAAAAAGTCTCGGATGAAACTCTTTAGAATGCACACTTTTAATGATAAAGTCTCATTAAAAATATATGATTTTTCAACTCCAGAACTAGATGTCGAAACGTTGTGCATTCTGTTAAGATTTTCTCATTAAAATTGTGCATTTTTGGTGGTTTCAACAAAATTATGTCTACATTTTAATAGGTTGTAATTGGTGGTGTTTCATAATAAGTTGAAACACCACCAACTCCAACGTATTAAAATGTCTTTCAATAAACAACACAACCATCAAAACATCAAATCTTCAATCTAGATTTTTCTATTTATGTAAGTAAATGTTTACGTTTAGAATACAAACAGAAAGATATAATTGAAAACAAAAACCTTAGAAGTTCTTGATCACTTCAATAGTGTCAAGTTCGTAAAAATTTTAATTTGACCACTGAATGAAAGTAAACTGACTCTAGTTAGAACTCCGACGCGGTATCTAGTGTTCGCTGTAAAGGTATAGTAGATGGTAGTCCATGGGAGAATATAAAGAAAAACAAACCCAACTTTCGAATATGCGTTATTCGTCTTCTCTGAAAATCTGGAATCAGTGCCTTAGGAAAAGAAGAGAAGATCTTGACAGCTTACGTTAAGCACCGGAACTAGGGAGCTACTAGCTAAGCAATCTTCGGTTTGAATGAAAATGATGATGATTTATATTATATGACTAGCGCATCTATTTCTTTGTTAAAATTCACCTAACGAACCAACAACAACCTGAATCTCTGGCTTCAAACAATTTAACATTTTCTCTTTCAATATCAAAACGTCTTAATCGGATTTTTTTTCAGTATAAATTTGAACGTTTTCCGACCCTCACTTATGATATTAATGATGTTTATTAAAATACTTTAAATTCTTTTGTTGAACTTCTTACAGTTTCACCTGGAGATATTTGTTAAAAGCCCTTCTTTATAAAATGCTTGGTTACAATTAAATTAAAAAATTTCCATTTGGAACTACCTTTTAAGGTGTAGGATAGTTTTTTATTTATTATATTAATTGAAAATTTTAATTTCACCTATGATTACTCCTATAATATATATTATAAATTATAAAGGACTATTCTTTAAAGAGCATTAAATATATATCATCTATTTATTTTACTGCATAATAATAATAATAATAATATTTTTTCCATTAATTTCAAAATTTTTACTCATTCCTTTAGTTAATTGATCCATGCGAATTTGGCATTTAAAACAACTATAGAAAAATATATATATATTTTTCTTATTCAAAGATCAACATTTAGAAGAAAGAAAAATGAATGTAACTGATTCTGAAAATAATTTTTATTATTATTTCTGAATCAATCAGTTTATGAAGTGTTTTTCTTCTTTTATGGTTTTGCATCCCGTTATTGTTGGACAATTACTATAGTTGCCTTCTTATAATCATCATTTTCTAAGAATATTGGTTCGATTCTTTCGACTTGAATGATTCCGCCAAATATTTCAACTTCCTTATAATTATTATTATTATCATTTTATTTCACTGCCCTATCAAAAAATTAAAACACATTAATTGTATTATTATCAAAATACAAAATACATTTAAATCTCCCCACAAAACTATTACACCTAGAATTCACTATTTCTTTTAATCAAAGTCTATTTTTATGCCAAATTTTAAAATTGAGATTTCCATTTTTTGATATTTTCATGATAAAAAAAACAGCTTAATTTTGAAACCCTACTTGAAGTTTTGAAACTTAATTCCTATTTTAACACTCTTGAATCACTATAATATATTCGCTCTAAATTTCATTTTTCTAACTAAAGATTTTGGCCCAGCAGAAGTGAGAGGGCAGAAATTGTCTAGGTATATTATTATATGAGACCTGCGATTGTTATACAAAATATTTTTCTATTTTTTTACTAGAAGAGGGTAAATTGTAAGTTTATGGGGGTTGTTTGTAAATCCTTTCAAATTATGCGCGCCAGCAAAGTTGGAGATCTAAATTATGATTTTCTTTGCGAGGGTGGTGTGATCATGGGCTGCTGTTCCGATAAATCCGGAGCCAGCTGTTGCGATTTTTTTTTTTGCCCATCTTGATGACGAATTTGCAGACAATAGATGAGTCATTTCCGATTTCTAGCAATAAAATTTACAGTCTTCTGAAATCTGTTGTGAATAACCAGATCGTTTCCTTCTTTCTTTTTCTATCCACGCTTTCATTTGAATAATTAATTAATCTCCTTTGTGGTTTCCTTAATTTCAATACAACCCTCAATGTATAAAAAATCCTGAGATAGACAATTCGTCGAGCAAAGGTAACGGCATTCAAAATGGCAAAATCCCATTAGAACAGATTTTGTTGGTTGAAACAAGCGTTTTTTAAGCTTTTTCAACGAAAAGACCATTTAAAGTCCGCAACCCAGGTCTGCTGATTGTTTAATGACTGTATTTTTTTATTTATACGAGCCCCGTCCCATCTCAATTGGCCCACCAATATTTTTTCTTTTTAAATAAAATTATGCTAATTCACGGTAAATTTAATTTAAATATTTATTTTTATTATCATTTGGAACAACATTTTAAACAATTTAAAACCTTTTGTTGTAACATTTAACTTAAAATTATTTTTTAATTGTTAAAAACATATTTTTATATAAAAAATAGTTATTTGCTTTTCACGATTTTTTTTTTAAGAATCTTTGAATATGTGAAATAATCAAGTAGCCTTTGCCTTTTTCCAACAAAAGAAAGTTTGTTTTGTTTATTATTAGTAAAAATGACTGGTGGAAAGGCTGTTGATGAAAAAATTCGCTCAATTATTATGAATTTATTTAAAAAGGGAAAATCAAAGGCGGAAATTGGCGATCTAGTTAATTTATTAAAGTTTACTGTCAGAAATATTATTCGAGTTTATAAAACAACGGGTACAATAGCTACAAAACCTCGGTATGCGTCGAAATCCAAAATATCAGATGCTGATAGACGGGCATTGAAGAAGACTATTAGAAAAAACAGGCGTTCGAACTATGGTGAATTATCTGTTCTTTGGAACGATGCTGTGGGACGAAGTGTTTCAAGATCTACGTGCCATATAGAAGCCCTTTAGTTAGGAGTTACTTAGAAGTTAGGTGTTAAAACTTACAAGGTAATTTTATTGCAACTTATTCCAAATTTTTTTTTGAAATTTTACTAATTTTTTTTAGGCGAAAGAAAATATATATCATTTTTGCTACTTTAATGTAACCATTTTATTTATTTATTTTTAAATTCACCTATATAAACCACCTGGTCCCTTTGCAGACTATAAGTTGGACACTAAGAATTTCTACACATTGTTAGATCTTTATAGATTTTCAGTTTAAGTATTCTTAAAAATTGAAAGGAACAAATGATTTTTCACTCTAATAGATCTGTACAATTCCAAAAACGGTCTATTCATCGAGGGAATCGCTAACAACAAAAGCAAGTTTAAAAGGGATGGAAATGAATCGCATCAGGATCCACTTGAGATGGAGCGTGGAGGTGTTTACGGGCACGGGGGCAGAGGCCACCAAAGAGCTTATTTATGCATGAATAGTGCATTTTTAAGTAATCTTTAAAACTGCAATAAATAATTTTTTCCAACTTAACTGCTCTCAGTAATAATTGTCCTTTTGTCCATCTGCTCGGATATACTAGCCATTCTCAACGAATAAAAATGAAACGACCTCTATTCGATCCTCGTGCAATATTTTCTTGTAATATACTCGATGTCGATGCTTTCCTAAGTAAAAATTCTTCTGAAACATTTAGGATAATATGTTTATCCTGCTAAATTCCTGACCTCCGTCTCACCGGGACATAAATTACGTCTATTTTTCATCTTCCCGTGTTTCATTTACTTTCTACAGTCTTAAGACTTTACTAATTTATCATATATTTTTTTTCTCTTGCTCATAATTTATGGGCACATTTTGTTTTAAACTACAAATTAACTGGCATTAGAATGTATCTCATGTGGCCATTGGTTTATTAATAACTGATCCATGGTCAGGAGCAGATCTCGTGGGTCAGGTTTTGGTTGCAAAAAAAAAAAATTTTCGGTATGGAGCCAAATTATTAAAATGAAAATATATATATATTTTTTAATATAATATAACCCATACATTATACATCAAATTTAAAAATATAATAAAAATAAAATATTTGAAACTTTTATTTTGGCAAAACTATAATAAGTTTGAAGAAGGTGGTGTTTTTCAGTAAGGACAATAAATAAAATAAATTGTGTTCAAGCATGCAGTTATATATCTCGATATATTTCGCCTTAACTCAATTTATTTTATATATTTTCCTTGCTGCGAAACACCACCAACTTCAAACTCATTATAATTTTGCTATCAACCAACCCCGCGTTTTTTTCTTTTTATTTTAGCTTTCCTTCATAGGGAAGTCCAGAAAAATGTGCAATAAAATCCTGTAATCGAGCTGAATATAACCTTACTATTTTCTTCTGTTCCAAACATCAAAAAAATTCAAATTTATTAATTAAAAAAAAGAACAAAAAAAAAATATAAACTGCAACGGATCGTTGCTAAACTTTATCCAAAGTCATTTGAAATATTAATATCTTCATTTCTTTATTATTAATCAGATATCACTTGATATTTGCAGTCATGTTGACTTAAATTCAACAATAGTGATCGATTCTCATCTAATACTCGAGGAATAACCATTCTACATTGGATTTTAGACATTTCGCTTATTATTGGTAACCATTCCTGAAGACATGGAGGAATCGAGTTAAAATCAAAAATAGGCATCGATTCTCATCTAATATTTGAGGAATAACAATTCCACATTGGATTTTTGACGCTTCTATTATTATTGGTAACCATTGCTGAAGACATGGAGGAATCGGCTTAAAATCAAAAATAACAATCCATTCTTATATAATACTAGAGGAATAAGCGTATTGCATTCCGTTTTTGATGTTTTGACTATTAATGCCAACCTCTACTGAAAACTTTGGAAGAATTGACTTAAAATCAAAAAGACTAAATTCTTTTATGGTAAACAACTCAAGCTTGAGTTATTTACCAAAAAAAGAATCAGCTAATAATTAAAATTTTAATACCAAAATTTGAATTTTCTTTAAAGTGCAAGTGATGGTTACGCAAACCAGCAAACTGACCCTACAGTCCCAGAAGATGTTTCAAGGCAGCTGAAAACTGAAAGAAGTCCCTGGATGGTTGGCCATGTGCACTTGTGATTTGAGGGATGGAGTGATTTTTCCCAGCCGGTTGTAATAAAAGGCAAGAAGCCGAAGCTGATGCATTGTTGATGGGCTGAGAGGCGATTTGTCCACCTGGGTCGGACGGCCATTTGCCCTGCTAATGACGCCTCTTCATTTATTTATTTATTTATTCTCGCCACCACTCAGGTCTTTGTTATTATACTTCTTTACACCTCGAAGCAATTTAGTTAATTCTCATCATTAACATTTTTAATTACCCTCTAATTTGATTAATCCCTTTATTATGGAAATGGCTTCCATTTCTATTTTCTGGATGAAATAGTGCCGGTGACCCCCTCTCCAAAAAATAATAAATAAATTAAAAAAAAACCTCCCTCCACTTTTCCAATAGGCTTGTTCCTTCATCTAAGGTTCGATTGAATTTTTAATTATTATCTACATAATAAATTGATAAAAATCAAATTTCGAATTTATTTCAATATTAGTTCTTAATTAATTTTGCTTGAGACCGATTTAAAATCAAATCAAACTTGAAATTATATTTTATAATGGTACTAATGAAAATCCATTTAGTTTTTCAAAACAAAAATGAAAAAAAAAAGTAATCAAGTTAAAGGCCCATCGTTCAAAATATGTGGCAACACTTTTTTATCCAATAGCGAGAATTCAATTAAATATTCGATATAGATATATCATATACCTATAACAAAAATAAATATTATTTTTTTACTTTCACTTATATATTATGTGTCTCTCAGTGGAAAATGGGGTTAAGTTCATAAAAGAACAATAGATAAAATTGTTCAATTTTAAATTTCATCACTAGTTTCATGGTGCAGGAACATATATTTCCAAAATTTTCTGGGGGAAGACCCCCGGAGCCCCCAGGAATTTCAAGCGTTCCGGCAGTGCTAAATTTGCGATGACACCACTGAATTCCATATCCATAGGAAAACAAATTCAGAAGAAATAAAAAGTTGGCTATACTGAGAAAAACTGAACCAAAGAATTCAACCTTTTGTACTAAAAAGAATAAAACTGATTTGTTGGATAAAAATTTACCAAAATTTATAAATTTTTCAAAAGTTGAATTGATCGCAGTAGAGCTTCTGAGCGACTCATATATCAAAGTATTGTCATTCCTCTCCCAATGTCTTGAAACTTTGAGAATTTCTATCTCATATAAGTAACTTCCACTTTAAATAAAAATATTTTTTTTTGCTGAAAGTACCAGAGTTGTTGATTCATTAGAGAAATTAATGAGGTTTTCGTCTGTGCTTTAATCAAAAATTTACCCCAAAATAATTATCTGGCCAATTACCGGGTCTATGAGATCTTAAAAAAAAACTCAATCTTAAAACGTAGAAACACTCCAAATTTCATCTTTTAGATTTCATAAAATAATGAAGAGCAAATTCAAAGCGGAAAATAACAAAATTATTAAAATTAAATAAAAAATTGAAAATTTACGAAAATTTAATGAAAGTTTTTACATTTTGATCGGTAGCTTTAAACAAATCGTTTTCTTTGTTCCGACAATCATAAATTAATTTAAATAATTATAAAAATACTTTAGATTCTTTTATAATATCAGGAATCAGAATTTTTAAGTTAAAATACTTTATTTTTTACTATTAAATCAATGCCGGTAGTCTGAAATTCTATCCAAGTAATTCCTTTTGGACACTCTTTTAAAATTAATACAAGTTCTCTCGTCATTTTAATCGAAAGGTTATTTTATAATATTTCATACTTAATTTCTTGATTAATTAATTATTAATTTAACTGACACTTTAAATCGAAAATGATATTTCGCTTAACAATGCTGGCTCTTTCAATTGAAATTACATTCATTATTCTATCTAGCGAATGCAAATGAACGAGATGCCGATGGTTATTCGTTTTTCCACCCCCAATCTACCCAGCTACCCTCTCGCCACCCTCGCTTGATTATTTACTCGATGATTTTGTCTTATACACGTTCTCGGATAGTTTGATTAAACTTCCCTATTTATCTTCATAAAAGCCTTAAATTAACTTGGAGCTTGTATTCATAAATGGCCTTAAATGAAGTAAATAGATTTATTCTTGGTCTATTAATTAACTTATAGTAATAATTCAAAACAGCGGAAATCACTTTTCACGATACGAATTAACAATAACAAATAGGATGGATTTAAATTTCTTATTCTCAAATGATGAATGTGCCTATTAGCCAACTTCTTATTGTTGTAGAACAATGTATATCATCATTGCATGAACAATACTAATTCAAGAAGAAATCAATACGGTTGTCTTGTGTACCTAAGTATAATTATATTATAGGTATAATGGTGGTTGTGGAAGGATCAAATTTTTTCAGGGAGCAAAAAAAAAAAAAAAAATCATCATAGGGTTTAAGGCTCTTTCCAAAGAATTCTTTAAGAATAACTAAGCCACATATTTTATACATTTAATTTATTTTGAAATGACGGTATTGTAGAGCCCCAATGACACCAATTTTAGCTGATTTTTGAACCTCTCGGCGTTCTGAAGTGTATTGACTTAAAATTATGAAAAATTTCCACAGATTCACTCATTTTCTCCTAATAAAGGATAAATAAAACAAATTAAATATCTTAAGTATTTCAGAAGATATTTATAAGTTACTAAACCCTCGGTATTGACCGGATGTTTATTCGCATTAATCACATAAGACCCTCTTTGATTTATTTAAAAAATGCTGCGTCTGGACCGGAAAAGAAACTCAAGCTTACATACAGCAGCTTTTGCTACTAAAGTAATGTGGTCGTTCCAAGAAAGGTCAGATTCCAAAGTGACACCCAACATTGATATTTTGTCAAAATATTACAATGAGCTCGAATCAAATGAAATGGAACTACTAATATTACCTCTTCTCCACATTAATGCTTACCAAGTTGGGAGATCTCCAATTTTTCGCTATTACCTACACATTGCTGTAGTTAGAGAGTTTTCCTAGGGAGGGGGCAGCCTGGCCGGCTGATTAGCCACCATAAGGTTTCAAGTTCGGTAATCCGATTAGAGATCAACTAACTTTTTAGCAGAATTGACAAATTGTGAAAGTAACGAAGTAATTTAATGAGAAATACATAAGTGATGCGTCTTAATAATGGAGTTTCGATTTTTCTAGGGGGGGGGGGGGGGGCTTTTAGTTTTGAATGGGGCAATGCCCCCTTGCTTCCCCCCTAACTAGACCCATGCTTTAACATGATGCGTATAGTAAAATTTCGTTGTTATATTATTATTGCTTTTAGGAGTAGAGCGCCATCTCGACGAAATTTGGAAAAAATCATATTTTTACGATGTTTACATTTTATAAGCCTTAAAGCGGTGATTGCCTTCATTTTTTTGCATGGTTCAATAAATACTTTCTTATATACCTATATAATACGTGAAAGATGTAATTTCTTTTAATTTTCTTTTGCTTTTATTTCTTTGATGTTTTCATAAAGAAAATCAAAAATTAGATGTTTGCTCCTTCTTAAAAAGCTTAGTATCGAATAGTTTGTTAAGTCTTTCAAATGTCGATGAATACGGGTAAGAAAACTTTTACTTCCAAATTCAATTTTAGTTGACAATGGACAATTTCCAAGTTGGCACCCAAGAAGAAGAAGAAGAAGAAGAGGAAGACGCCAGCGCGAGTGAAAAGGAAGTGAACGAAGGATGAGGATGAGGATGAGGATCGCCAGATGTTGTTTTAGTCGGGTGCACATTTTGATAAACATTTTATTAACTTGCCAGCAAGCGAATGAGCTGGAAATTCTCCCTGTGATGCTCTAGAGAGAGTATAGATCATTGTCTTTATTTTACCGAGTCCGAGAAATTCAATCCCAATATAATGAGCCTTATTTTTTTCCCCCTGTCTTACTTTCAAAGATCCTTTTTATTTTCTTAGCATTAATGGAGAGAAAGAGTTGTTTTGATAGTCCTTATTAAATATTATATATACAATTTCCGTAATATGACACTTTCGTTATCTTGATACCGATGTTAAATCTAATCTCTCTCTATATACGAGCCCCGTCCCATCTCAATTGGCCCACCAATATTTTTTCTTTTGAAATAAAATTATGCTAATTCACGGTAAATTTAATTTAATTATTTATTTTTATTATCATTTGGAACAACATTTTAAACAATTTAAAACATTTTGTTGTAACATTTAACTTAAAATTATTTTTTAATTGTTAAAAACATATTTTTATATAAAAAATAGTTATTTACTTTTCACGATTTTTTTTTTTTTTTTTTTAAGAATCTTTGAATATGTGAAATAATCAAGTAGGCTTTGCCTTTTTCCAACAAAAAAAGGTTTGTTTTGTTTATTATTAGTAAAAATGACTCGTGGAAAGGTTGTTGATGAAAAAATTCGCTCAATTATTATCAATTTATTTAAAAAGGGAAAATCAAAGGCGGAAATTGGCGATCTAGTTAATTTATCAAAGTTTACTGTCAGAAATATTATTCGAGTTTATAAAACAACGGGTACAATTGCTACAAAACTCGGTATGCGTCGAAATCCAAAATATCAGATGCTGATAGACGGGCATTGAAGAAGATTATTAGAAAAAACAGGCGTTCGTACTATGGTGAATTATCTGTTCTTTGGAGCGATGCTGTGGGGCGAAGTGTCTCAAGATCCACGTGCCATAGAGAAGCCCTTAAGTTAGGTTTTAAAACTTACAAGATAATTTTATTGCAACCTATTCCAAAATATTTTTTGTAATTTTACTATTTTTTTTTAGGCGAAAGAAAAGCCACTCTTGACATTAAAACAAAAGAAAAACCGACTTAAATGGGCTAAAAGTCACATTAATTGGACGAGTGATGAATGGAATAGTGTCCATTGGAGTGATGAGTCTCGTTTTGAAGTTTGTGTTCGGGACAATCGAAGCAGAGTCATTCGTCAGAAAAATGAAGCATTCAATTCAGATTGATTAAAAAAGAATGTAAAATTTCCTGCTTCAATTATGGTATGGGGTTCAATGTCTGCTAGAGGTGTTGGAAAACTTCACATCATTGATGGAATTGTAAACATCAATAAATATTTAGAGATTTAAAAAAAATCGTTACTTCAACAATGGCAAATGCATTGCAGAATAATAATAATTTTGTGTTCCAACAAGACGGGGCGGCCTGCCATACATCAAGAAAATCTTTAATCTCAACAAAAACACTTGTGTAAAGAAAGGCCAAGTTCGATTAATAAAATCCGTTTGCTAAAAAAAGTAGTGAGATCTAATGTGCTGCCAAGTTCAACATCATCAATTTATTAAATGAGTCGAGAATATATTAGTAACTTCAATTAAAACGCATGTTTTTCATTTCACTTGTCCCTCTATATTTTTTATTGATTTCACATTTTTGGTTGAAATTATTTTCCTAAAACTTGGCTTTTACGCATTAAATTATTATTATTATTGTTTGATAGGGCCTCCACCACTCCCCTCTTATCTTAAGAATGACCATGATATGGTAACTTCGTGACATACATAATAATGCTTAAAAGCCAAGTTTTATGAAAATAATTTCAACTAAAAATGTGAAATCAATAAAAAATATAGAGACATGTGAAATGAAAAACATGCGTTTTAATTGAAGTTACTAAAATATTCTCGACTCATTTAATAAAGTGATGATGTTGAACTTGGCAGCACATTAGATCTCACTACTTTTTTTGGCAAACGGATTTTATTAATCGAACTTGGCCTTTTTTTACACAAGTGTTTTTGTTGAGATTTCACTTATTTTTGTAAGCTGGATTTATCCTATTAATTTAACCCCTTCATTTCGGGCCCTGAAGAAGGAAAAGTTACGATTTTTCAATTTCGTCCTTTACTAATGTGTCAAGCTTTACCAGTATGCCAAATTTCAGCATTCTAGGTTCATTGAATTTTTAGTTTATGTTAATTAAGCCTATAACTTTCACCCCTTTATTTGGGGCCTTGAACAAGGAAAAGTTTCGATTTTTCAATTTCCTGCTTTATTAATGTGTCAAGCTATACCAGTATGCCAAATTTCAGCATTCTAGGTTCATTGAATTTTTAGTTTATGTTAATTAAGCCTATAACTTTCACCCCTTCATTTCGAGCCTTGAAGAAGGAAAAGTTTCGATTTTTGGATTTTTCCCATTAATTGTACCCGAAACTCTACCTGTCTGCCAAATTTCAGCATTCTAGGGCTAGCGGAAGTACTCTAGAATGAGTGAATGAGTCAGTGAGTGACGAAAAAGCCTATCTTTGGCTTCTTGTAACTTGGATGGTATAAACAGTAGAAATATGAAATTTTGTAATTTAGTTAAGCTTATGGACCAGTATTCTGGAAAAAAATTTCAGCCCTGTAGAGGTTTCCATTACGAAGTTACAGAGGCGTCAAAATGGCCTGAGTTGTTTCCTGTAAAGGGTAGTCTGGCAGTGCACACATCCCCGCTCGAATCGAACTTGGCTGGGGTACTGCTGTGCCCCCAGAAATGGCTTTCTGATCATAATGTTCCACTTTTAGAGTGGGTGGCAAACAGTTCCGACTTGTCACCAATAGAAACTCTTTGGCACACAATGAAAAAGCTATTACGAATACAACCAGCTAGAAACGTAGTCGAATTAAAACACAAACTTCAAAATATTTGGGATACTTTCACTCAAGATGAGTGTCAAAACTTAATAAGTACGTTTCCCAAAAGAATTCAAGCCGTAATTAAAAATAAAGGCGACGTCACACAGTGGTAAAGGTTTTGGATTTTGTATGTTTTCCTTGTTTTTAACAATTAAAAAATAATTTTAAGTTAAATGTTACAATAAAATGTTTTAAATTGTTTAAAATGTTGTTCCAAATGATAATAAAAATAAATATTTAAATTGAATTTACCGTGAATTGGCATAATTTTATTTAAAAAGAAAAAATATTGGTGGGCCAATTGAGATGGGACGGGGCTCGTATATAGGTATATAGCAATATATTCAATACAACAAACTTGCCTCTGTTTTATTTTTCTATAAACCGATATTTTTCAGAAAAATTTATTAATTTTTTATATTACTTAAAACAAAACATATTCAAAAACTTTTTTTAAATCGATCGAAATTCCAAAACTTTTATAAAATCTGCCTGTTTGGCCATTTGCGGTGAGCTTATCATATTGTCTTCAGGCACACTGCCTTATATATGTATATTTGGACCCTCTCGACATACACGATCGTAACCACTTTATATATAAGTATATACTAGCTGCGAAACCCGCCTTTGGTGGGCATCTTGCTAGCGGCTAAATGTCAGAAGTATTATATGCACCTCCTCGGAAATTGAACCCAAATGCCAAAAACGAAATTCTGTCCAATGACTAACCTGTGAGGTGGATCCATCTAAAATAATCGTAAAGATTTCACTCAAAGCTTTCCAATTAATTGCTTTTTTGGCACATGAGTTCTAATTTCGTAGGAGGTGTATACAACCCTTCCGCCACCCTTTTTACCTCGGAATCAGTAAACAACAACAATCTCTTGTGATTTCTTTAGAAATTTCGAGTCATCTTCTATCGGCAAATTGATCTTTTATGAAGAAAATATGATTTCCTTAATGTTTTTTAGGTATAAGTCGAAATATATAAAAAAAATCAATGTTTTAGTATATTTTTAATTTTTTATACAATTTCCAAAAGAAAAAGAAAATCGAAATGTTTCTTTTTGATTATTTTATAAAATCAGCAATTATAATACACTGATTTATTTTTGACCGAAATGATGAAAAATGTAAGTAAAACTAAACCAAATTTTTGGTACGCATAATAGTATTTTCAATTTTTCATCTGTAATCACTTGAACTTCAACGACCGCAGTCTTCTTATTTTATTCCCATATTCCAATTTCATTATTGTAACAAGAATAGAGACTAAATTGCTCGAAAAGTCTTGAATTCGTCATATTTATTTAAAAGGAGTTATTTTGATTCCGAAGCATTTCAATATTCTATTTTCTTTCCTTCACTTTTTCTCGATTATTCAAATTGCGGATAAATCCGTCATTCCAAAATCCACAATCTCTCAAAGCACTTTGCGATACAATCAAAATAAACTGATTTATACAGAAATAGAAAAATTTAAAAGTTTTTTTTTTTTTACTGAAAAGCAGTAAATTTATTTAAATCTCAATATTCTACATATTTTTTCTTTTATTTAAAACTTGATTGTAACAAGATTGTTATTATTTTTTCATTGTTGAAATTGAAATTCAATTTTTTTCTTCATATTCCTCTTTAATTTTTACTGTAGAATATTTTCTATTTATCTTTTTACTTTATCCAATGCGAAGCATGGGTAAAGTATTGTAATCGCTCTCGCGCCAAGCGGGACTTCAAAGGGTCCTCAGGTAAAGACTATGGAACCCATGGACTCAATTAAGGTCACAAATTGTAGTATTCAATTAGGTTGAAATTTAGCACGTGACGATTTTGCCAAAAATTACCTGGGGTTTCGTCGAGAGGCCAAAAAGTGCCATTTTTTTTGGAAGTGCGTGGGGATGGATGTATGTTATCGTTTTTTTCGTCCACGATTTTTTCCACACCTTTGCGCCGATAGAATTTAAATTGAAAACCTACCAGTATTTTAACAAAATGAAGCGCTGATTAGTTTTTGGTACATATCGGTCCACAAACATTAGTACTTTATTTTAGTACTTTTTTAGTTTTTTCTAAATATCTTGAAAATAACTTAACCAATTTTGATGAAATTTATTATCCTAATTAAGTACCTTAGGGACCACAAAAAAGGTTAAATAAAGTTTTTTGTAAAATTATTTTTTAATGTACTTTACTCTAGAACATATTAATATTTCAAATGAATTTGGATAAAGTTTAGCAACGATCCGTTGCAGTTTATTTTTTCTCTAGAGTCGTGATAATTAAAGGAATTAAATTTTCATTTTATAGGAGGTGAAAGAAGAGGTCAGTCTTTATTATAACTAATTAATTTATTTGGCCTAACTCACCTTGAATGTATTGAAAACTGAAAAAACTTTTATAATTCCACGCAAAAGCTATTTCAATTAATTATTACTTATTATTTTATGGTTTATATTGACATTTTTTAATTAAAAGTTTTAATTTCTGGAATTTATTTCCTCTCTCTCGTTATTAAAATAATAGAATTCGAAAATTAAGCTATTCATTGATTGACATTTAGTGAACCATCCTACAATTTTAAAATCGAAATGTTATCAAACCTTCATCGAATACCCTCTGTGTTTTAATGAGAATGACTGCCCTCGGATCTCAACATTAAGCATCATTTCCATAAAAAAAAAAAAATTAAAAATTAATTTTGTTTATTTCCTTTAATATAAATACAAATATAGGTTTATAAATGTATAATAAAAATCTTGGAAGTTTTTATAAGTCTTAACATTTTAATTAGTTTTTTACGAAGGTAGCAGAGTTATTTTTAAAAAATAAGATAAAGAATTATTCTCATCTCTTAATCTAAGATGCTATACTATATACGAGTATGTTTACATGTCGCAAGGGCTTTTCGACTTGATAGATCGTCCATTGGCTCCGGTAGCCTTTTGGCACTTGGGTTTTATTCCGAGGAAAAGGCATATAGTTAAAATTATCTTTAACATCTCAAACTAAACAGAAGACAATCTCTTTTGTTTTGTTTTGCAATTAGAACAGACAATTCGTTTAAATAAACGCTCCTTTTTTTGTTAACCCTTAAATATTAAACCCTTTAGCTACTATTAAAAGATAATATCATACTTATGAAAACGAATTTCATATTAATTATATATTTTGCTATTTTTCCACATGTTTTATTTCTTTTCTCTGCTGAATACGCCAACCACATAATGAACCAACCAAGCCATCATCTAAAAAGCTCTTGAAACTAATGAATTCTAATGATGATGATTATTATTATTATCCACCTATAAACAATCAATATTATATGTTTGGACCATAAAATGACCGAAAATAAATATACATAATTTTATTACCGCCTCTTGTATTGCAAAGTAAATATTAGTGATTTTTTACTGAGTTCGCGCATGCTTTATTGGTAATGTCTTGAGGATATGAACCAGTCGTGGCATACTTTATGCAGAATAGTATGTATAGGTAATTTAATTAACCAAGCATTACTTTTATGGATAATGGTGTTGTTTGATCGATTAAAGAAATAATAAACTGAAAGAGAGGGTAGAATTTTTTTTATTTATTATTATTATTTTAAATCTATAATAGTTTGAAATTTATCCCTTACGATTTTCTTCTATAATGATTCTTATTATATTACCATTTTTATTTATTCCCTATGACTACAACAGACTGAAATTCTCTCCCTTTTTCTGAATCAAGAAGAGGACAATATCATTGATTTATCCTTAATAATCATAAATGTATTTTTTTAATACACTACTTTTTGGACACTGTTTCCGTAATTTCTGCTATATAATGTTAATGACCTTGTTCTATGGCATTGTATAAAACTTGTAAGAAATTAGATTGTCTGTTTTAATTGCTAGAATATTACTAAAGATTTCCGAAAGTATGAAGAATTGCATTCGTTATGTACAAATGAATATCTAGGAATGCAATTTCATTATATATATATATTTACTACAATTCTCATCTGTCTGATTCTTTGGGGAATCGAAACAGATGAATGGTTCACTATCAAAACGAGTCTGGTCCCAAGTGCACCAAAATAGGGCAGTGACCGGATAAATGTTTTAACTTTCCCTTTTCATTTAAATGTTAACATAAATATATATATATATATATATATTCTATTTTAATTTTTCACATTTTACAATTCTTGACTTTTATATCACATTCAGATTTTAATTGCATTTGCCTGAATATAATATAGATATCTTTTAATGTTTCCATATATAGCTCATATGCGTATTGAAAAGAGAGAGAGAATTTATAGGACAGATCTATCTCCCATATATAGACGCTTGTCATTAATTACATTTTTCTTCATTTTAATCTCTTTTTGAGTTTTGGCGATTTTTTTAAACCTTTAGCAATTTGATTGAAAGTTTAATCTAATCAATTTTCCCTATATTTTCCAAAAAATAATGGATTTATATTTCAATCAAATTTTAATCCCAACTAAATTTAAATATATCGAATCAAATCTCTCATATATAATCTTGAATGAGATTCTAATCCATAAATGGTAAATTTAAAAAAAAAGAAGCGGGTTGCCGATAACAAAAGGCGTAATATATTCATGGAGGTGTACCTTCTCTTTTATTAGAAGTCCCGATTTGCTCTTGATCTGCCGTAATGGTGACATGACCTTTTTTCTTTTTTTTCCAGAGCAACCACGATATGACACGGCATACGCCTGCGAGGGTAAAACTCTAAAAATCGAGTGCAAGCCTGGAGAATTGATACACCTAATCCGGGCGAATTACGGACGATTTTCGATCACAATTTGCAACGATCATGGAAACACAGAATGGAGTGTTAATTGCATGTCCCCGAAATCTTTACGAGTTTTACACAATCGGTAAGTTAAAAACAAAATCTATAACACTTTTATTATATAAATTTAGATCATCTTCCAATCGATTCACCCAAATGTTTTAGGTTATAATAGTTCCAATAGTTTATCATTTGATAGATAGCCTAATGACCTTTACTTCAGAATAAATCAATTCTTTTTGAAGACACATCTTTTTGTCCTTCAAATATGAACAAACAATGTCCAAACAAGTAACTGCCAATTCCTATTTCCAACATTTCAAATTCATTGGATTTCTTTGTAAAGTTCGGATTTTAACAGGACTGTAAAAAATATTATATTTCTTTTCGTTAGTAAAAAATATTATTTTTAGAAGCAGCTGATATGGTTAATGTTTCATGTTTCCTTCATTGTTTTTATTCTTGAAAAAATGTTTCCACTCAAATCACCGTAGGCGACTTCCTTATCATCAACAACAACAGCAATAACAAAAATAACGAGTTTCATTGAATTCCAATAAAAAGTCTTTCTAAACTTGCACTGTGGAACTTTATCCATATTATCTTGAACTTTGGTTATTAATTTCTAAATTTTCACATTGTATTTTCAATTATCTCATTTAGCTTTTTACTTTATCCAATGCAAAGCATGGGTAAAGTATTGCAATCGCTCTCGGGGCAAGCGTGGCTTCAAAGGGTCCTCAGGTAAAGGCTACGGAATCCATGGACTCAATTAAAGTCACAAATTGTAGTATTCAATTAGGTTGAATTTTAGCACGTGACGGTTTTGCCAAAAATTACATGGGGTCTCGTCGAGAGGCCAAAAAGTGCGATTTTTTCATTTAGTGCGTGCGTATGGATGGATGTATGTATGTTATCGATTTTTTGGCCCACGATTTTTTCCACACCGTTGCACCGATTGAAATGAAATTGAAAACCTACCATTAGTTTAACAAAATGAAGCGCTGATTAGTTTTTGGTACATATCGGCCCACAAACATTAGTACTTTATTTCAGTACTTTTTTAGTTTTTTCTAAATATCTTGAAAATGACTTAACCAATTTTGATGAAATTTAATATCCTAATTAAGTACCTTGGGGACCACAAAAAAGGTTAAATAAAGTTTTTAGTAAAATTATATTTTAAAGTACTTTACTCTAGAACAAATTAATATTTCAAATGAATTTGGATAAAGTTTAGCAACGATCCGTTGCAGTTTATTTAAATACGTCTCATGGTGAATATAATCAGTTTTGCTAGATATTTATTTTGCACATTGGGAGAAAAGTTTTGGTTGAAACCACCTAGTTTAATGGAATCATAATGTACAACGTTTTGTAACCTAATTCATGAGTAGTTTATTCGTGAAGTCATTCCATCAAGTAGACTGACTTCACAAGCACATGAAAATGACTGCAGAATTAAATTTTTTGCATCCTGATGAGATTATCTAATAAAAAACGTCTAATTTGGTTGTTTTACCCAGAACTTCTATTTTGATAAACAACTCAACCACTGAAGCATCAATTCTGCAATTTTGCCATTTCGATTTTTCTAAATATAAACCGAAATCCAGTTGTTTACAAATAATTAGTTATCAATTAAGAAATCTGATCGGAGTTCGCCATGAAAGCGCAAAATGCATGTCTGGGTTGTTCTTGTATTTAAACGAAACATTTGAAAACAACATCAATCAAATTTATCACTAGCGGGGAAATTAAGTCAACTATCAACATAAAATCTAAACAAAAAAAAGAGTTTGGGCGTGTTGTTGCTTGTAGATAGAATTAACCGCCTTGTTGTTGTTGTTGTTGTTGTAAGCACTCACTTTCTTTTTGCCTAGCAACACCTCCACCGAATGGAGGAAAAAGAAGAAGAGCAGCCGCGAAAGAGCGTGGACTCGTTTTCCATTAGCGAAATTCTCGGTTCCAGAGAAAATAAATGTTTTTTAACGAAAAACATTAGTCTTGCTTAGATTAGCGCGTTTTATAAAATAGCCAGCTCGTTTTTCCCTTTACGGATAAAATAGAAATCGTCTTGCCAAAAATGAATAAAATTTCAAGAAATTCGCTTATCTGTGTTTTATAAAATTGGAAAAAAAAAAATAATGGTTCTTATTTTTCATTGCGATGGGGGGATGGGATGGAGGGATTGAGTGCTAAATTTGGCAACTTTCATTAAATGGAAGCTATTTGGAACTTGTAATCCCTTCGAGGTTCAATTCGAACATCGACAATATATATTGTCTCTAAGTTGCCGATTGGAGGCGGGACAATTCGAGGAATAGTTTTCAAACAGGTCCCAATTCCAGGAATTGAATTAATCATTTTCTTAGATTAGAATCCAACTGAATTGAAACGTTCCTCGAAAAAGAAGCTTCACCTGTACCTCCAAAATATCACTTGTCGTTTGGAAGATGATCATTTTCATTTCAGAATCTAGAAATGTTTCTTACTCCATCAATAGTATTTTTCTCTTTCTCCACCCCTCTTGACTCCTTTGACCCCCTCCTCCTCCTCATCTCCCACGCACACTGAAACAAACGTCTCAACGAGTCTTTACTAGTCTAGAATTTAAATAATAAATAATATGTTTATTATAATAAAATATAAATCGCCGTCAAATTATAGTTGCTGTTGATTCCAATTGGCATGTGCAGGATATTACGATATCTCTATTACGATATTCCAGAAGGTGTGGCAAAATCGCTGCAATTCGAATCCGCCCTTGACTTGGGTTACTTTTTCCCTATATTCTGTTGGCCTTGTCAAAGCCTCCCAACCCCTTCCCCGACGATAATTACCTATATAATGAACAACATTGAATTTATCCATTAATCTGCAAACACTCTAATCGGAAACCATGGGGAACAATCTTCTCTATATGATTTTTTTTTACCGTATTCAATTAATAAAATATTCTGTCTCGTAAAACAATTATATCAAAAGAAGTCGAAGTTTTTTATGATTCGACATATTTGTTAGAACATTTATAATTAAAATCAAAGGTTCGATCGAAGTTTTCCATCACTCTCGAATTTCATTTAATAGAGAATTTATTATTATGTATCATTATACCAATCAAACAATCAATTAGTGAGAAAAAGTAAAAGGAATGTTTCGTAAATACCTATCTGATATAAAATCGTATAAAAAATTCAAACAGTTAATTCATTTTATATATAATCATTTTTTTACTATATTAGTACAAAGAGATGCAAGACCCTTGAATTAATGAAAAGTAAAGTGTATTCAGAGATTGGAACTGAAGTCTAGGGTTTCCATCGATCTGGATATTGAAGGAATGAAGTTCGTAGATCTCTATATAAGTAAGGTGGTAATGCTTGTTTCTAATAGTTCCGGGTTTAAACGAATTGACGAATGAAATGGATCGATTTATTGTAATTTGATCTCAAAGAAATGATAATGATACCTGTGAAGTATTTGTGGATTTTGTTTTATCTGGTGAAAAAGGCCAATTATTTCCCCAAAGGCGTTTTTTACTCGGAGTATGTAATTCTCGAAATTTTCATAACCCATTCATTCATGGTCAAATCAGAAAAATGTCTTACTAACTTATTCGTCAATTCGTTTGTTCTCATGATTTTTAGATTGATACTACCTCTTAATCAAGTTGTGCAATCTTCAGTCCTTCAAAGCTTGTGTTCACAAATATCCTTCGTCTTCATTCCAGCCACTGAACACTATCTTCTTATCAGAAATACAAGAGTCTACAAAAATTTATAGGTGCTACATCTTCTGGTGTGCGCCTTATTGCTTCGATGTGTTAAAAATCAAATCAGATCCTGTGATCATATATATATAAAAGGAAAAGGGCGTAAATGCTAATGATATGTGATAGGCAATCATAATTTATCTTATGGGTTCTATATATTATTGGAATCACATAAATTTATAAATTTTTTGGTTAGTTTTCTTCAATTGGAAGAATAGAGTATTGGAATAACGGGTTAAAGAGATGTTGGGACTTGCGTCTACACTATTCAGAATTTCCGTCTTGAAACTAAAATCAAATCCTCATCATAACTATATATATATATATATATATATATATATATATATATATTCATATAATTGGCCATCCCGCAGGGCACAATGTGAATTCTAAGATTTTACCCTTTGTAAACTTTTACAAAGACTTTACTAACCGATATACAACTGGCCCTAAGGCCCGGTTGTATGTCGCAAAGTAAATGCTTTTTACCACTTCCAGTGGCTCTATTTACCATCTACCTTGGTTAGTGGTAAAAAGCATTTACTTTGCGACATACAACCGGGCCTAAGTTGTCTATGTCGCGGGTATTCATGCAAAAAAATACACCACTTGACTGTTTTGTATGTATATCGGTGTCTGCAAAGTAAACTTCTCAATATTCGCCATCTTAAAATTATTTTTATTGCACAAAATTTTTTATGTGGTGAATCGAAAGTGTTGTTCAAAGATGCGAGGGTAACAGTTCAACATTTGCTTATGTATGCCAATGATGATTTTAGGTTTATTTTAGGAGGCAAGGGATATGATAATGGAGGGGGTAATTCTCCGTCCCTAAATCTTTGATACGCTGAATAATTAACGCCACCTGATTTGAATAATGTTCACGTTCTTCTTAAAAGAAAAATTCGATAGACTATCATTAAATCGTATCCCATCCTTTTTTTTATTTTTCTCCTGTCAAGACATTGACGATTTTTCGCCTGACGGTAAACAGTCATTAAATGTGAATTTCCGTGAAAAAAAGAAAAAAATGTTAGAGGAATCAATTTAAAAGCAACAGCAACAACACCTCGTTGAGACGTTTGCTCAAGATGGCGGCCTGAAATTAGCAGTGGCTTAAGAAGCCCTTCACCACCAGATAATGAATAAAAAAGCAGAGATCAGCCATCCCATGAAGGAACCCTCTCTTTAGGGCTTTTTCCCCACATTTTTCTTTCCTTGAAGCCTGATAGTTTGTTTCATCATTCGACATTTCTTTTGTCCTAAAACACAAAGAATTGCTTGTTTCTGTTTCCCTCTCATTTTTTTTTATTTTTTTTATTTTGTCTTTTGGCAACTGTCAAAATTGACAGAAAAAAGCAATCAATAACACCCTTGTTAATCACATAAAATTAAAAAACAAATAAAATTTTGGCTTATGAATTAATTATGGGACTTGCTTTGATAAAGAATAAAATATTGGTTTTTGCTTGAATTACATTCGGCTTCATTATAATAATTTAAAAAAAATTTCTTCTCTGTGTGATACTAAACTAATGTGAAAGTAGCCTTAATTAAAAAATAAAAAAATAAATAAATAAATAAACTAAAAAATAACAAACCAGGTAATGAGAAAATAACTTTTCATTTGCAACATCATTTATAAAAGTTTATTTTTTTTAAATTTTAATTAAAATTTGATTATTAATCTTTTTTGGAACTTTTAACAATTATGATGAAAAAATTATATTTTCAAGTTTTCTTTTTTTATATAATTTTCTTTTTGAATTTTTTCTAAAAATTTTCTCTTATTAATTCAATAAGGTTGTATTAGATGAAGGAGGAGGTATCAGCCAAAGTTGGATGCGGTGGGTTCAATAAAACACCCTGAATAGAACGTTTCGGCCTGAATTTATTTGACCATCTTCAGCTAATTGGGAGTTATACACAAAATGCGGTACAAATATTTGATCGAACCAAGCCTTGTCAAAAATAAAAATGTAGTATGTTCATTCATTCTGAACCTTTGGGCGCAGGCACGTTATAAATTTACATGAAGCTACAATTTTTATTTTTGACAAGGCTTCGTTCGATCACATATGTTTACCGCAGTTTGTGTATAACTTTCAAATGACTGAAGATGGCCAAATAAATTCAGGCCGAAACGTTTTATTCAGGGTGTTTTATTGAACCCAGTGCATCCAACTTTGGCTGATGCCTCCTCCTTCATCTAAGACAGTTTCATCACAGCCTCGAACTCTAACAAAATTCAATAATATTACATTAAGGGGAATAATTGAAATGGGGAAAATTATTCAAGCTAAAATTCAATTGTCATAATTGGTAACTTCTAATGGATCTATATATTAAATTTTTATTTTATTTTTTATTTTTGAGTCCCGAATATAGCAATTGTTATTTTCCTGAAGTTGTTTGAAAGACATCTTTTACCATTTTTATCTTTTTAAAACGAAGAAGAAGAATGAACCTTTTCCCTTGTTTTTTTATTTTATTTGTTTATTTTTGTTTAGGTGTTTTTTTTTTTACATATGAATTATTAAGTGACCTGAAGAGAGAATCAAGTTGAAATAAATAACCTCAACTGTTTCTTACATACAACAAAAATAAATAAATAAAATTATAATACGCTTTTTCTATGTTTGTTTATTCGTTACAATTTCATAATTAGCTGCTTTCCGCCTTTTGGGGACAATCGTGAAAAGCAGCAAGATAAACATCCGCGCTTCCTGCGTCCTGGGTATCCGCTGTGACCAGGCTCAGGTTTCGTTGTCGAAAGAGAAACAAGGCTTGTTGGCTACCCTGCTCCATTCCCCAAACCACCCCTGCTCCATCCCCCAAACCACCCCCGGCACTTCCGGGACCCTACCCCTACCCCTAACCCCTACTGGACCTGCCCAGGTCATTACTCCTCCCTTTTTCTTTTTAAGTTTTTCTCTCTCTTTCTTCTACCCAAAACTTCTTTGCGAATTTTATGTTGTGTTGTTTTCATGTGCTAATGTTTTCTTTCTTTAACAAACCATTCATTCATTTATTATACTATTCTTTCCTACTTTCCCAGAGCTTTATTTTTATTTGATTCTATGTAAATATATTTTATTGGATACAAATGAAATTGATGAAAGATTCCATTAAAAGTTTATTTGCCTAATTTAATAAATATATATCTAATGAGAGAGAAAATAAAAATGCATTAATGGAATCTTTTTTGTTGATTTTATTTGCATGCTTTTTTGCTAATTTTTGTTGTTCTATGAAATTAACATTGTTTTTTTTCAGCGACAAAAATAAATAAATAAAAAATGTGAAATTTGAGCTAATGATGAGAGCCGTGTTTGTAACTGAGTGAGCTAGTTTGTCTAACCATGCTGTGTTTTTTTCTATTTGTGGGTGCTTCATTTACATGTTTTTACTTACTTCATGTGCAATGCTTGACTATTTGTCTGAGTTCTATACTTTACAGCTCGACCAATGAAAAACAAAATGATCACCTGATCGATTGTTAGGGGTCGTGTTCACACGGGTGGTTTTCTAACCCAATCTACGCAACCACTTCTCAACTGTATGTTTTAGTTTATATACCTTGAAGAAAATTCAAATAAAATCCGTATTAATTGATCAATTTTCACATTTCCAAAAATAAGTTTTGTTTTTCGAATTTTAGAATTATTTGCTAATTAATTAGGAGAAATTGACTTTGAGCTCGTGGTAAAATTGTAACCTTTAAGCTATATAAACATCATTTTCTACTTCTTCTTCTTTAAGTGTCATATCAGGTCTCCCTGACGTTTCGGGTCCTCTCCACATATATCTGTGCTGAGTGTGTTTAGCTGTTTTTACACAGATATACGGGACATACTTTTTAACGCCGGTTCCGAACGGATAGTTTGGAGAGGTTACTAGGCAATTATACTCTTGATAGGTTACCATTGCTTTCCAAGAGGAGGCGACTGCAAATATCTGATCTGCCGAGACTCAGTCTCGAACCAGCGTATTTCAGGCCAGCGGCCGTCACTCTACCACTGACGCACAGTCGCCTCATTTTCTACTAAAAAGTTTAAATTTTAAATCATATTATTCGCCAAATCATCACCCTCATAAATAGGACAAATTTTATATTTTCAGTTAAGTGTAGAAAAGGGTCATTTTACGCCTAGAAAATTATAATGCATTTGTATTCAATTTCCACTCAAAATAATTTCTTAATTAATTAGAAAATTTAGAAAGAGGACAAAAACGAATTGTAATTATTTTTTAAATTGTGAAAATTGATTAATTAATACTGATTTATTTAGAGATTTGTTCAAGTAATTTCAACAGAAACACACAATGAAGAAGGGCCTAGTGAAAATAGAAAGAAAAAGACTTGTATATGTTAGAAAAGGGCCCGTGTGAAAACGAGCCTTTTCTTTGACAATTACAAACAGGGAAAATGTAATTGACTTGATGCATGTAGCGATTTCATTGAATATTGATGCCTTTATCACCACCTTCTCTTCTCCACTATTAGCAATATATTGTATATTATAAGTGAAGTTAACAAGAGCAACGATACAAAGACTTCTCCTTGTTGATTCTCTTCAATTCAATTATAATCTAAACATTGAAACCTTATTATTCAATACCCTTTAATTAAAGGATAGTGCAATTCATTAAATCTCTTATCCTTAAGCACAAAGATTAATTTTGTTTTCTTCAATTATTCTTTACAATTACACTTATTGGGCCAAACGTGGTTGTTTCATCGCACCTCGACTAAATTAAATTAAATTACCAAGGAATTTAAATTGTTTCGTATATTAAAAAAATATGATTTAATTATGTTTAGTTAAATAAACACACAAAAAAAATTTCACGTAAAATAATTGCTTTTTAACAAAATTGATTCTACACAAAATTAATTATTCAAAGTGGTTCAAATTTGGCTTTAAGAAAATTCATCTTATTATATTATAAATTCACATTTTTACTTTATCCATGTTTTTTTTTTCTTAAATTAGAAATTCAATTTGATTTTTCATGTCATCATCAATTTGAAAACCAACTCATGTTGTCAACGACATAAAATTTTCTCCGATTTACAAGAAAAGGACGTTTGGAAAATTTCGTTATGATAGCAGTGAGCCCAAATTATTGCGGCCACAACATTTTTTCACGTTTCTAGGGTGAATAGTAAATAGTTTCAGCCGTTTTTGAGATATTCGAATAAACAAAGCAAAAAAAACTTTTTAATTCACTAAAAAATATGGAATTAAGCGCTTCGTCGAGAATGGAAACGAATTTCGTCAGGCCACGTTCGTGCAGCATAGGAGTCGTTTTTTCACAGACTTGATCTAATTATTAAAGGAAAAGGTGGATACATCTAATAAAAGGATGTTTTATAAAAAATATAATATATTTAGAATATTTGTTTTTTGTAGTAAATAAAAATACTTAAAAATAAATTCTCGATAGTGTTTTGAATGGATAACACTTCATGCCTCGCACCCTGTATATTAGTAGACATAATTTTTAATTCATTTTTTATTTATCTACTTGTCGCTTTTTTAATTTTATAATTTAGTTTTGTTAATAAGCTCATTTTTATCAATAAATTTCAATAACATCTTATAGTTTACATTAACAAGAGTGTTCAACCCTCCTTCATTTGGAAAGAATATAAATTTCATTAAGCCAGCCATAATCATTTTAGTGGCTATCATTTTTATTCAGAACAAATTTAGCTGTTTTTCATTATTAAAAAAAATTCAACCTTAAAGAAGGAAATTAAAATGTAATTAAATCCCTATCGCGCACAATAATAATTTCATCATATCACCCAATGGTATATCAAATTACGAAAAATTCGAAATACAATATTATGAATCAATAACTTTTACCTAAATAGAGAACGACAAGTTTGTGGTTAGTAAAAGAGAAAGGGATCGTTAATGATATTTAGTTACTAAAAAAAGAATCAAATAACCCTTCATCAAAAGAGGGATGGTGTTTTTATTAGAACTTGGTGCATTTGAAATTTACTTTATAAACGAGTAAATAATCTTGTTGATATGGGTGAATTTTCTTAAAAAAATATATATTGTCGTGTGTTTACTGGGCACCTCGTGATCATGACTTCCCAGATAGCACACTCGCTCTAGAAAATGTTTTATTCAGCTCTTATTGTCTTTAAGATATCTTTAAGATGTCTAGAAGATCTCATAGTGTCTAGAAAATATGTTCTAGACCAAGTGTGCTAACAGGGTTTCACTTACTTCGCAATAATAACAAACTAGCATTAATATAAATAAATTTAAAAATAAAGTAAATTAGAAGTAAATTTATTTACTTGCATTTGCTTTGATGATTAAAAAAAAAATAGCTGTGTCTGGAATGTTAACATATGGCCTTCAGGTTTCAAAATCTTTTTAAACAAACTTGTGTAACTTTTCTTATGGATATAGTTACGACTTTTATAAAAATTACTGTCAACAAAAAAAATGTGATTCTTGATAAATAATGAAAATTAAAGTAAAAAAAAAAACTAAAGCCGTTTTTGAAAAATAGACAAAAATAACTTACTAACAATTCATGAAATAAAGGGGTTAGTTAAGTATATTTTACCGAAACCTTGCTATAATTTTTCGAACCTATAATTTTTTATTTATATCTCGATTCTGAAACCCGATGCAAACGCTCTACTAGTTAGACCAACTCGTCAAATTTACATTGACGGAAGAAAAGTGATATTCCGAACGTTTTACATATCTAATTTTAGTGGCAATGTGTGTGTCTTCCGTTACATCGGACTGTAGCTTACATCAATGTAACTCGATGGAAGGCATTGTTTTCAGTATTGACTCATTAAATTATATTGCTCTGCAATTTACCATGCATTATAGGAAGATGTCTGCTCTGGGTTTCTCTGATAGTCTTTTGGGATGGGAACCTTTCGAGTGAGATATACATCCTCTTTGTCTGATGCCTACCCTATCAAATCTGGAGTTCCTCAAGGCTCTATCCTTGGACCACTCTTCTTTCTAATATTTATTAACGATCTTGTTAAAGAGATAACTTGCCCTATTCTGTTATATGCAGATGACGTAAAATTATGTTTGCCTATTAGGAGTCATGAAGATCATATTAATTTGCAGAATAATATTAATAGGGCCTGGAATTGGTCAGTGATGAACCATTTGCCGCTCCACAGGGGTAAAACAGTACTGTCTACTTTCTCTCGAAGTTCAAATGCGAACATCCGAAATTTTGACTATTATATGGACAGTGACATAATTAAACGTCAGACGCTTATTAAGGACCTGGGAATTATTTTCGACGGGCCCTTGCGTTTTTCACAGCATGTGGACTTATAGTTAGTAGGGCTAGAAGAACTCTGGGTATTGTTAGATGGGTCGGCCGTCATTTCTCCACACCTGATACAATGACTCTACTCTTTAAGGCATTGGTCAGAAGTCATCTAGAAAGCTGCACGGTCGCCTGGAATAGGAATAGGCATGTACAACCAACTTGATTTAATCAGTTCAGAGGCGCTTTGTCCTACATGGCGTAGAGGTTTCCCCAGCAGGTTCCGGTGGTATACGCGCAAGCGTGCGAGGTACTGCTATTTTCATCCCTTGAAAGTAGAAGGGACATTTTTGATCTCAGATTTTTCATGGGGGCCCTCCACGGTAGTCTAGGGATCCCAGGGCTGGATATCTTTTACAGAGTGCCTCGCCCTGGTTTGAGACGGTCAGAGAGTTTTTATTCGGAGCGACCCGGAGTGCTATCGCCGATTGCCAGATGTATCGTGACGGCTAATAATAATGACCACCTTATTGATTTCTTCTGGAGGGATGGCCCAGCCCAACCCTTTTTCAGCGTTGATCTATTTATTTAATATTTTACCCAGTAGCCTATATTCCCAGTCAAATATTTATTTATTTTTCTTGACCATGGCGGTTTCCTGACTATTTATTTATTTTTTATTCATTGACTACGGCAACTTCCTGTCTACTTATTTATTTAACTGTTTTTTAAATTATTTATTTTTAAACAACAATTTCTTTAAACCCAGTGACATATTCTATTTATTTTTTGTTTTATTTATTTGATTGTTTATTTATTTATTCTTCCCAGTGTATTTATTTATTTATTTTTATTGTTTGGACGACATGCGGTATTCCCTTTTTATTGTTATTATTATTATTTTATTCTTGGTCGCAGCATACTAAGGTTTCACACCGTTCTGCTGTGGCCACACCCTGAGCCACTCAACCGGATCCTGAGTGGGAGGATCGGAGGGCTATAAGGGGAGATGTGGAGGCCCTATAAAAAAAATATATTGTGACAAGAGACAGAGAGACAGACTAATGGTCTTGGAAAAAAGGATAATTTTTGTTAAAAGTTTGCATTCTGACTATGAAGTCTGTCGTATAATATTTTTCTATTTAGAATTCAGAAAATTAAAGTCGGCTTGATTTTCCTGGCATTAGTGACTTCAAACAGTCTATTACTCTATTATTTATTTCCGGAGATGCCATTCCAATACTTATTCTATATAAACTAAAAAATACTACTGAATAAATTCGATTCAATAAAGATCAAATGATGGCTATCTTGAATGGGAGATTGAAAGGTGAATCTGATGGCATCCACCCTTAGCGCCCTCCTGTTTTCCTGTTTTATCTCCCCACAGGTTAGCAATCATTTTGACAGCTCGACGCGATAGATACTTTTCAATCGAATGGAGCATATTCAAAGCAGACGATCGTTATGAAAGCGAAAAAGGGTCGCTTAAAGTTTGCAAAGGGTGCGGGGTGGGAAAAGTCGACCAATCCTCTCCACACACCCAAAAGAATTAACACTCCTTTTAGCTCTTTTCCGATTCCAACAACTTTTAATCCTTCAAAAGAAAATACTCTCTATGTTCTTCTAACACGAGAACGAAGAAGGGTGGACAAGTAAGAGACCTTTTGCTGGTTTTTATGGATTCGTTCAACCCTTTATGTCATGATGACATCATCGATATACTGCCTCCTAAATGATTAATCTGTATTTGTTTTAACCGGTAACACGAGTTCTTATATACCGTTGAGCCAATTGCTTTAGAATGGTCAAAGGACTCAAAAATCAAATGAGGTAGGTGATTGCGTCAATCCAATTTTAGGACTGTGTACTTTATGATGGTGAACTTTGTGAGTCTATTCTATTTGTAAAATTAATAAAGTAGGACCGTTTCTCTAAACTAAATTTAATTTGGGATGAATTTAAATTGGAGACCTGGCTGTCAAGTAAGGGAATACAATATAGCTAAAATTAACCAATTGAATGATGCGAAATCCTTGGATGTACATACATCTGACAGTTGTCACTGGCATACTGCCCTTAGCAAATTCAAGGCATTCCCCAAGAATCACCAAAGTTGAGGAGCATTTAGCGCTGTTTGTTCCTAGATTAGTGACCATCTAGCATCTACATTCTACAAACACTGTTTTACAGCTATTTCAATCTTAGTTTTATTGAGTGCATTCCATTGAAATTTATTAGAGAGTCGTAGAAAAGGAGAAAGAAAGATGCAACTCTCTCCTCTAGAAGAGTAACGGCTACGGTTAAACCATTTAAGACTATAGAACTAGCCCAGTAAAAGTAGAAGCTGGCCAATGAAACATACAATTACATCATTCCAATATAAAAGAGGAATAAGTTTATTTTGTGTCTGGTGTGAATACATGGATTTTAAAAACAAATTGTAAATATATGAAACCTCAATGAATTAGGGGGAGGGGGGTATCCAGAGCGTAGTCATCACCCTTTGACTTGTATAACAATATCAAATAGCTTGTTACATAGGAAAGCAAATTTATTATCTAGATACACATTTTAATTAAAATTTAACTATTTAAAAAAACAATCCCCTTTTCCCTCTTACTACAGCTAAGAAGAAAATGATATAATTGATCCTGTCAAGTGAGTCATTTCACAAGCAAACTTCTAAGAGTTAAAATCAATATTTAAAATATTATATATCTATACCAGTATGCTTTGATTTTTGAATCCCTTTATAAATTTCCCCCCTTAAATTAATTAGAAATTGACTTCTATCAATTTTTCATGTTATTTGTTTAGTCATTTAACTCAAAATTATTAACGCTGTTTTGGTATTTTTTAAAACATGGTTTTCTAAATTATTTTTATATTTTTAAAGCTTTGACAACAATTTTGCATAAACAAATACATACTTTCTGTTAACTTATTTCGAAATTTTATAATTATCGTAAATGCTATTTTTTTAATCCAACTATGCCAGTCTTCTATTTGCTATCACGCTATCAGAAACTAACATGCTTGGCAATCTATAACAAATTTCCTAAATTCTGTAATTCTCAGTCCCCTTAAACTGAAAATTTATCTTCAAAACTAATGTTTTGACTAAACCTTATTTCACATGAACCAATAGTTTCAACCACAATTTTTCTTTAGATTAAAAGTCATTGCCGTTAAAAGAACAAGCTGAACCAAAGAAGTTTCATTATTTGGTTCAGTTTGGATATTTAATCTCGAACCTCTATTTTGGGATATTTTTAGATTGCTCTCTCTCTTTCATTCATCTCTGTTTACAAAGCCCGACACACCTTTTTTTTCTATTACCGTAAATAGATCATTGCTAAGTGGTTAAGTGAAAACTATTGAATAATTTTACTTCGGATGTTGTTGTCTATTATTTAATAAATCATTAACTAATAGATTATACAAGCTAATAATGAATAAAGATCGATAATTATAGAGATAAATAATTAATTAATAACTTGTAATTAAAAATACACCAGACCATATGTAGAGAAGACAATGGCTTCTTTTTTTCTAACCCGGGCTCGAAACACATGGGACGGAAACTCAGAACCTCCCACTTAAAAAGGTTATTGTTTAATTTTGTTATGCATAACAAAAAGTCAAAGAATAAATAATTTATGCGACAATCTGTAAATAACTCAAAAACAAAACAAATTTATAACATGCTCCATTTTATCAAGTGAATCTACCTTAAATGATGTATCAATTCCTAAGTGGTTTAATCTTTCACCAACAGTAAAACAAAGACAGAAATATGGAAAGGGTACCTGGATTTTTGACAAGATGCCCTCAGGTATCGCCTTTTTGAATTTTTTTTTTCAATTCTTAGTATGAAGGGTAACCCGGGTTATAATAAATCTTCTCTCACCCTTCGTTTGACATTTCCACATTGGACTTACCCTTGTTTTGGTTTCATTTTATAATATAGCCCACCGGGTAGAACTTCAATATCAAATCAATTTCCCCCACTCATTTTTTCTACTCACTATTCTATGGTATTTTTCATGATTAATTAATTGTACTGTAGAAGAAAAGTATATCTGAATATAACAAAAGAAACGCTCTTTGTTTTGCTTTTCAGCACTTATTCTATTATTGAAAGTTGCCAACCATTATATTATTTGGATACGGAAGAATATTTTAAGTTGGAGCATTTATGGTGAAATGAAAAAAACAATAAAAATTTTCAAATTATTTCTAAAATTCAGGGGAAAGAATGTTGAAAATCAAAAGGGTGGATAAAATTACAAATGGAAAAAGTTCTGCACAGAATTCGATAAAAGAGAACAGTGTAGAAAAATTTAAGAAATAGAAGATCTCAGATGATGAGTAGCATGCCGAGATACTTACAGATATTTTAGAGAGTGAAATAGAAAAGAAAATAGGAAGTGAAAGATCTAGATTAGAATATTTTCCACAGATAATGAAAGAAAGATATGGGATTTTTAGAAAAGTGAAAGAGTTGGCATGGGATGTTGTTGTTTCAACCCAGTTTTAGAAATGCTATATGATGATAAATGTTGTCCACTACGTTTCAGTTTCGAATTCTGAAACTGTGATCAATTGATCATAGATATAGCTAGACTCATTTTAAAACATCAACCTGTTAATTGGAGAATTAATTAAGTTTGAGGGTTGTCAAAAGAGAGCTCTATTTGTAGGATTCAGATGGTGAATTCGAAATACGCCCATTACTCATTATCACAACTATAGGCAATTATTTTTGGTACAAATATAGACATTTATTTGTGGTACTAAATGGGTTACAAGCAACCGTGAAAGCAAACAACATTTCCAAAGGAGCATTTCGGGATTAGTTACTCTATATTTTCAATAATAAGAAAAACTAGAGTTTGCTAAAAATTCTGCTGCTTCTTTATTGAAACCATAGAGATTTATTAGACGTTTCATGAGTGCGGATCTTAATGTCTAACAAAGAACTCTTGGAGAAGATCGACAACTACAAGAATTATTGTATAAATACTCAGTTCACTCAACTTCAGTACATGCAAAATAATGTCAGTATTATCCCTTTAAATAAATGTGTCTTAGGCAAAAATTATTTCTCATTCTTAGTTAAATCGTTATTACTTTGAATGTCATTCAAACATTTGAGTTGACCCTAACTATGTATAGCTATTATGTTTAAATACGGAATAGAACTTGATCCCGAAATGTCATGGATTAATTTCTTTCCTAATTCTTTATATTATTCTTTCAGACCACCAAAGACTCAACAAGTAAAAAAATGATCATGTTCAAAATTAGGTTAAATCTTTGTCCGTATTAACATATAGCGATTCTCGGCAACTTTTTGCTTCAGTTAAAAGTTATATATTAATATTATTTTTAATTTAAAATTCTGATAAAAACCACCCCTTCTCTGCACCCCACCCTCATACCACCCCCGATACGCCCACTGGGTCCCCACCTCGTGCCACCCCTGCCACGCGATATTAACGGCTAAATCGAAAAATAGAGATACTTAGTCCAAAATCCTGAATAAAAAAAACTAAACATTAAATATAATAATATTATATTTAAAAATAACATAACATAAATATATATTTAACAACCCCCAAAAAATAATTAAAAGTTTAAGTAATTAAAATTTTTTTTATAAAAATATAAATTTTAATAATTTTAGAATATTAGAATTATAAATGCTTATAAGTTATCACTTCCGTCGTGTGGTCTTAAGCACACACCCGAATTTTATATATTTCAATCGATATTACCTTAGTCATATTAAATACCATGTACTAGTGTATTTATTTAAGTATGTATGTACACGAGAAGTATTTTTACTTCGATGAGTACTTTACCTATCTCTTGGTCGTGTTGACGTTAGCCTTAGCCTTATTGTTCACATTTAATTATAATAACCTAAGAGTAGGGTGAAATTTTTCTAAAAAAATATTCCCACTATGCTTAAATGGGCGGAAATAAATTTTTAATATCCCTCTACACAAATTATGTTTTAGTATTTTTTTGAAACAAAATTCTATTCCTCTAGTATTCGATCATTCTAGAGTCCCCTGTTTTCGGATTCCGTCAACCAAACATTTGCTCATTTCATGCTTCTTTTTAAACATCTAATTAATGGATTCTCCATTACGAAGCCACTTGGCTGTATTTCTAGGAAAGTAATTTTGGTTCGTACCTTTGAAATCCACCCTCTTCCCCCTTCTCCAGCCCCCGTCCTCAACCGCCTTCTTTTTCGAATTCATCATTTTAATTTTCATCCTGTTTGGATATAGAAAGCTTTATCCGCCCCGAACTACATCTCTAACGAATCATAATATTGTGAATATATTTTGAAAAGAGTTTCGCTCTTAAATCTCGGATGAAATTGTGTTTCTCTTGAAAAGTGAATCTAGGATATTTGGAATCCTTGCCGTCGCAGCCACTAATTGAGCTTTTTGTCAATAGAATGGGATTCATCTACTATCTCAGGTTACTTTTAATCTAAGGTTGCCTGTTTGAAAAGACTCATTTGATCCATTGAGAACTGCTTTTCAAAGCGTAATTAATCGACTTTGCCTTTCCCCATCACCCCATCATACTCTTTGAAGAAATAATTAAATTCAATAAAAATATAACCTATTGTCTTCTTGGTTAAGTTAAGACCCCCCCACCAAGTTTTAATTCAAGCACAAACCCGGATTGTATTAAAGATTATGGGGGGAATGAATCGCCATCTTAGAAAATGAATCAAAGAAGAGACCCCACCGCGTTCGCTGAACAACAACATTTTGTTCTCCCATAACTTAAAAGAAAATTCTTAATTTCATTTTACTTTAGGAAATTAAGAAATTGTTTACGTAAAGCAAATATTTTTGTTTATAAGAAATAAATTAAATTAAAGAGTGTGTCTCTATTCTATATTAAATAAATAAATATTCAAAATATTTAATTATTCAAAAATTAAACTTATGAATTTTAAGAACAAATCAATGAAATTCATAAATCATGAACATTGGACATAAATAATTTTATATTAATTATAATTATACTATATTAGAATGGTCATTTCATGATTCAAACTCCATACAAACTAGTAGACAAAGACATATTCCACGTCAAAAAACGAACAGTCCTTTTATCGGAAATTGCGCCCTTAATTTGATTTTCCAAAACACCTCGACAAGGTGCTATCACAAGACTCAAGCACTATTTGAATGTGTATGTGAATAAATAGTCGTCTTTTTTAAATTTTATTTCATCTACCATTTATTTATTTTAGGATGTTTATCGAATAAAATTGATGCTGATTTTTTAAAAGACTTACAATAATCATAATTAATAACCAATAAAAACATCAATTGTTCTCTAGGCCATTTTGGTTTGTTATATCTCTTGCAAATTCAATGAAAGAGTAGTAAATTTTAGAACATTTGAAGCCAAATGATATTTATGATAATTTTAATACATATTTGAAACCAAGCCTTTCCTTTCAGTACTTTAGCCCTATATATTGTAAAATAATATAATAATATCTAATATAAGACACAATCTTAAATTTATTTCTCATAATTAAATTTTTCTAAACACAGAAAATAATTATGTATAATCCCAAATATTATAAAAATACAAATACATTTATAGAATCACTGAAAAAACTTGAATCTCGCTAAAAAATCTAAAGAAAAATATATCTCTACGCGTGAGTCCAACAATCATGCAAGCAGAGGACGACGACACAATGGAAGAAAATATAGTCCAAAACATATCTATACTAATTTTAAGTGAGATTTTAAATATTTATTCGCTCTCGTGTATTATTTGCATTTCAAAAGAAACTGATAATAGCTATATTGATGTAATAAAATTTTAAATAATTATTTAAGGTATAAGATTTTTTTTTAAATTTCCCTCTCGATTAAATAGAATGTTCATTAAATATCGATCAAATTAAAGAAATAATGTCGAGGGTGAAATCGTTGCTTTAAAATTGTATTGTTTATTGATTTATTTCATTTCTATATATATAAATTAAAATATTACTTTTTTGTATCGAAATATTGATGCTATCTGGAAATCCAATTATCCTATATTCATTAATTGATTTGATTCGGAAACACGGGTCAGTGGATTGTTTCTCTCGTGTATAAATAATGGATATCCGCCAGAAGTATCTGTGACAGAGCTCGACTAGTTTCAAAGAAACGTATCTGTCCCATCGAAAATGACAGGCATTTATTTGGTGGCCCGCTAAATCCACCCTCGCCGGGGCTACAGATGTCAAAACCATCAAAACCATCAATGGCTTTCGACAAATTCTCTCACCCTGCCTCCCGCCTATTTAGACTAAGCTTTTAACCCTTTGTCAATGAATTGTCCTTTTGTTCTAGCCCTTCGACCCACCATTTTCTTTGATATTCCCCTTCTCTTTATCAGTAAAATAAATCTTTTTCTTCTCTCTTTCTCCCTTAACCAAGTCATTAATATTTTGATCTGACCTCTCGATCAGTGATTTTAAAAAACGTTTTAAATGACTTTTTGGATTTTAAATTATATGTAATTACGATTTTTTGCCTCTTCTAAACTTTTAAAGTTAATGTGAGATTATTTAAATGAAAGCGAAAATTTAACCTATAATAAATCACGATGTTTCTTAGATATCTTTAGTCCTTTTTTTAATTTAACATAAAATGTAATGTTGTAATCCTGAAGAAAAAATAGTGTAATACTTATTTGCTTAGTTTTTTCAAAATATCTCAACAATATTTAGAATTATTTTTGATAAAAAAAAATGAAAAAAATGTAATTATGAACTAAGAAAAACGCATTGGTTTATAATAAACATGATAAAAAAAAGCTATTAATTATTTTGCAAAAATTTCTCTGCTTGAGTACGTTCGTTGATGGGTGAAATTTGATCTATACTCTACCTCAATAACATAATGGACCATCAAAACAAATTTTATATTTCGTTATTTCATATCGAGATTAAGAGCTGATTAGATTTTGGTTGACAGTGGATTAAGCATACTTGACATTTACTCTTGATATTTAAAAAAAATAATTACTATCTCATTTATCGATGTTTACTAATGTGTCCTTTTGATAACTTTATTAAAATGGTTTTAATCGCTTTTGAGATTAAAAAAAAGCAATTTTTTCTGCCCGATTACAATTTCGTGGAGTAGTAATAAAATTATATAAATATATGAGTGGTGGACATGGTCAGGTAATAGTTAAGGCACAACTGTTCTTTCTTTCATTGATAAGTATTAAATATTTTGAAATCAATTTCTTCCTTTAATAGCTATTTAATTATATTTATTATTAATTTTCATTATTGATAAAGAAATCAATCAACAACATTATGATATATCCTTAATCGATAATTAGAAAGTGTTCGTATTTAAATCTATTTTTTATTTTACTAATCAATCAAACTGGTGGTTATTTCTCCATTTCGAAAATTTCATTTGACCCATTACAATTAAAATCTATAATATTTATATTGAAATTCGATAGAGAAACTTAATTAGCTTTATGATCAATCACAATTTAATTTATTTATATTTACGATAAAGGTTAATAGAAAGAATCGAAAAGTAAAAGGCACTCAAAAAATAATTAGTATTGAATATTATTTAGGCAAACATATTGGACTGTATGACTCCTGAGAAACGCCTCAGAGATCGTAATTAACGTTCCAGAAAAATTACTTAAAATAAAATATAGATGTAGCAAGGATCGGCCTCGGCCTAGGGAGTACCAGGAGAATTCCTAATGGGCCGGTCTAATGACCACCCACATCAATGCAAAAGTTGCATGGGGGGAGGGGATTTTGTGTTCTAGGCCAACCTTGGTTGTGGTCTCCATTAAAAGAACGATCCTAGGAATGAAGTCCCTTTCTTTCAACTATAGGAGTATCCACATAATAACACTTTAATAAACTACGTGAAAACGCACCAAAAATTCTCCTGACGGCCATGAACATTAAATGTACAAACGTTCTGTGTACGTACAGAAGTACGAAAGGAACATCTTCTCTTATCGCCCACGGAGAAAAATATCATTCTACCTTCAATGTACATAGACAGTATATAATATAAGGACTTCTTATTCTAGTTAAAAGAGGGAAGAAAATAGAACATTAAATTTAGACAGGTATATTAAGTAATAAGAGGCGACTGTGGGTCAGTGGCTAGAGTGTTGGGTCGCTGACTCGAAGATCGCTGGTTCGAGACCGAGTCTCGGCAGATAGATATTTTCAGTCGCCTCCTCTTAATCTTAATCAAGTTTTTCCTTTGAAAATACAAAATCTGTATCATGATAGTTTTCAATAATTTTTCATGAAATAATATACCACCCTATTCAGAGACAATAGGAGTGATTGATATCTCTTAGAGATATATAGTATATACGATATATATCATAATTAATAAATACATGTGATGTAATAGCGAATTCACCCATCCTGAGATCTATTGGCAAAAAATAATCGCTGAAACAAAATCTATTCTCCCATAAGAATAATTCCCCGTAACTAGAGCCCAAACTTTTTACGAACTCAATGACAAACAGAAATACTAATCCCGAAAATTATTTTTCTGCACATTTCAAGCTTTTGTAAATAGGAAAACACTAATAAAATAAAGTAAGTTTAAAGATCGAGAATCAGATATTTTATTAGATATTGATTCAGGGTCTTTGAAAATTCTTGGTAACAATTTGGCGAAACGTTAAAAACACATCTTTTTTAAAAATTGAATAATTTACTTGATTATAATAAAAATTAAAATTTTCGAGTAAATTCGATATCTTTCTTTACCCTCGTTTAAAATGGAGCTCCAGATAAAAAGCTAGGAAAAATTAAAACAGGCCCATACGCACTGTACTGTCTAAGATGTATTTATTCTCAACTTTTTCAGTAGGGTCAGTCCAAGTTGTTTGAAGTGCATTGTTGGCTTCGGTCTTAATAAACTTCAAATGGTTGAACCCCTTGGGGGAGTGTGGCATTGTGTCTTCAGACAGAAGCAGGTCCTGGTGTATACACAGAGAAATCCAAGTCTCCATAACGGACATGTATGTGTGAGAAGAAGAATATTTAATAATGCAATTTCTATTTCGCCTGGGGATCTTTTTTCGTAATTCTACATTAAAAGCGTAACGGGATTCTTTTTCTTTTATTTTTTTATTCTCTTTGCGTTGAGTCAGAGCTTAGAAATAAATACATATTGCAAAATATCAAAAGCATTCAATTTATAGATATATCAAATTGGTAATAATAGGCTTAAGCCTTTTCTTTTCCCCCATGTGACTCTATTAATGGGGCAGTGCTAATGATTGAAAAACTCAAAAGGCCAAGTTTTCGACGTATGTGTGTGCTTTGCTAGCCGTGTGCAGATTTCTCTCGTCGAGAACCACTTCATTTTGGTAATATTTGACCTTTGAGGTGTCAGGAAATGTAATTTCGGGATTGCAAATAGGCATCTCGCTGGCTTGGTGCTCTCATGTCATTTGCACACTACACACTCGTCGTATCCCCTCATAATACCCGTTGACAACTCCCTTGTACTTTGTTAATTGCCTACTTCACTCTGACACGGGAGCTGTTTCTCAGGAGGATTGGCTTGAATTAAAAATTGAAATCTTTATTAAACGCTTTATTTCTATACTAACTATATTCATTACACGAAAATTTGCATTGCTGTCAATGATATTAGGATTTTTTACTTTCAAATATATAATAAGTTAAGTATTGGAATAGCAACTCCGGAATTAAAATTTGTCAAGTCTTATTCTAATAAATTAATTGACATTCAATTTTTGATTTTTTTTTTTTTTGGAAGTAAACTACAATCAAGGGGTGAACCGCTACATAATATCGTGTACACATAGTTCCACTTCCACTTTCATTTCCAAGTAGAAGACAATAGATGAAGGGGCATTATCTAATGAATTCCAAAATAATTCCACATAATTCCAAAAATCAACTTTCCCTTCTCTTCGGTAATGCAAGGGCCTTTCGAGATCCAAAGGAGCTGCATCTTTACTGGTGCACCCCTTCTTGCATTCGATTGCATTAAAAAAAAAAAAAGATAAACAACTCAACCATTGAAGCTTCAAATCTACAATTAAGTTAGTTATAGACTCAAAATACCACAACAAGATTTTTGTTCAAATTGGCCAGTTTTTAGTATTCTGTCTTTTTTAAAAAAATGACTAATGATTTTTTTTTTAATTTTTAGTACTTATTAAGAATCCTATACTTTTAATAAAACTCACATGTTTATTAAATTGTAATATTTTTAAAATTCCGGTCACCGCACTTTTTTCTAAACGAATTCTTTAAGGAACAATATTCTAATAAATAAATGTATTTTCAATTTTATGAACTTTTAATTATTTTATTTTATTGTTAATTAGTTACTTGTACAGGGCAAATGAAATCGTGTGGTGGCACTAAATTGATAAAATGATATTTTTACATAAATTCGAATAAATCTTTCAATTCAGTTTAATTAATTTTATTTATCATATAAAGTTAAAATTCTATTGAGTGAATATTTCGAAAAAATGCAATATTGCTCTGTTGTTTATTCTAATCTCGACGATACAGACAGACAGTCAGTTCATTGATAGCTTTTGTTCTCATTCATAATACAATTATAGTAAATTAATTTCCAAACCGAATTGATATTGTTAATCATCTATTGATTAATAAATATCTCTCACCTGAAATTGCATTACCAAAGCTAATTTAAATTTTCAAATGAAATGGAGAATACAATCAAAACGACAAGAACAATTGATCCTGTTCCAACAGACAGACCACCACTCAATGTACTTTTTTCAGGAACATTGATTTAATTTCTTGAAGTATTGTTCCATAGTTTTTATTTCCCCCATACTATATATCAGATCCTCATTTACACCTCATTTGGAAGGCAACGGGAAAACACCACATTACAAATCCCGAGAATATGCATCATGACGATTTCTCTTGGATCAAAAAATTCCGGAAGTAAACTAGCCCCTCGTTCGGATCTCCGGGAAGGGGCTACCCGAGGTGAGATCATCATAAAGGGAATTTTAACCAAATAATTGGGGATATGGGATGCGAGACACTTAGAGAGGTCAAACAGCTGGCGGGGGACAGAGTCGAGTGGAGACGGATTGTTGCATCAAACCAGTCTTAGGACTGTATACTCAATGATGATGATACTACGTATGGTAATTGTCTATAATTTTTTACTTTACATACAGGATATGGTCAAGTATTGTAATCGTTCATGAAAAAAATGTATTTTTTGCTTCGTTTTTTCGAAATATCTCAAAAATAGCTGAAACTATTTTGATTAAAGAAATTGGACGAAACCATGGCGTTTTGGTCTACAAAAAAGCCTAATAAGTGAACATCGAAAAAATTATATTTTTCGAGATAATAACTGTTTTGTCAAAATGTCTGTTAGTACGTTATTCTGTTATTTAGTACGTGCGTTACCAAATTTTGTGGACGAGCTAACTCAAAAACTACAGTGAATACCAAAACCAAATTTCACTTGTAGTTTTGGTGCATATCAATCCAAAATTAAGGGGGGAGGGGGAGGGGTTAAAAATTAAAATTATAAAAACTAAAAAAAAAAATATTTTTAGTTTAATTTATATGAGCTTATGAGGTGATTAGATTTTGGGTGAAATCAGAATTCGAAAAATTGAGGTAAAATATAAAAAAAATAATAAGGACTTTTGTGTAGGGCGTGAAGACTTTATTGTCTTAGAAAAATATTTTTGCAGCCTTTTGGAAAAATTTGCGAAAAACTAAAAATTTACGAGAATGAAGTAAGTAACATTAATTTAGTTAAGGGAGAATGGTGTGGGTTCTTGCTGAAACATATTTAAATAAAGTAAGAAAATTAAAAAAAAAATTAAGGAACTTTTAAAATTTTAGGTAGTGAAACCTACCTTTTTTTTAAAAAATTTCAGACAGCACATCAGTAAAGTGTTAGTAGGGTTAGTGAGGGAGCCTAGTTTTAGCCGGTAGAAATTTTGTATGCTAGTCAGGATCGAACCCCGGCCTCCCGCTTGGACATCGTTATCAACGATGCTGAACCGGGGCCAGCACGTTAAATTTTAAAATCATGAAATTTCATTTTAGTCAACACCTATAATTATATTCAATGTTTCTTTAGCCAGAAAATCACTCACAGAGAGAGTGAAAAAAGAGACTTTGAACTTAAGGAATTTCTCTAGAAATCAAATATTTCGATTAAAATATAATAATACTTTTGGTTTATTAATCAAAATAAAACTATACAAATAAATTTTAACGGGAATGAAGGTTATGGTAATGTCACAGGCGAGGGGTGAACCGCGACCAAAAATCGTGTACACCTACTTCCACTTCCACTTTCATTTCTAAGTGGAAGACAATAGATTATCTAATGAATTCCAAATAATTCCAAAGACGGTGTACACCTAATTCCACTCGCGGTTCACACCTCGGCCACAGGCTTGAGTTGAGCCAGTTTTTATTATTTTTTTTATTTGTTGTACACTCATTTTCCCTCTGAAATTTAAAATTTCTTTCGCTGAAACAGTAATTGTCGAATAAAGAATATTCTTTGGGAGTGGCCCGAAAGACAAACCGTCGAAGCCGAACCGGAAACGGAAGCTATTGAACATAAATTCTCCAAAAAAATGATATTCGAACGTGAATAGTTTTCCAATTGTTGTTGATTGTTCTCCCGGCTGAACAAAGTGGCGCTTACACACCTTTTTTTTTCTTGAATTTCTTGAATTCGATGGTCACGGGGATTGTGTTGGGATTTGGCCCCGTGGGGCCCCGATACAAAATCTGGTTGGTCCAATCCACGCCTTGGTATTCCTCATTTTAATTGACTATAATTATTAATTGCATCTTTTTTTGTGGTATAATTTTTATATCCCGGCATTTCGCGATTAAAATTTCAATTTAAGATCTAATAGACTCTAAATATATAAAAAAAGCGTTAATAAAAATTTACCAAATAAAAAAATAAAAAACTAATATTCTCATCATCTTTATCAAATATCCTCAAAATCGATTTTAATATTCCGTGGATCGGGCCATTTTCATCTTTCAGTTCAAAAACGTCGTATTTTATGAACACCTTAAAATAAAAAGAATAATTATTTTTTTGATTTTCCCAATAATAAAGTGCTTCTGAGCGATGTGAATATTAGGTGAATCGAAAAATAATTAAAAATTCTAAAGATGAAAAGGTGTCAAAATTTTTGAGATGGGAATTTTTATAAACATCCATAAAATAAAGCCATTTAGTATAGTTATTGATATAATTTGATCTTAAAAGGCCAAACAACATCTGCTCACCTAGGTTGTGTAATTGTCCATTTTATTATGGACTGTACAAGCTATTAATTAATTAATTTCGTATCTATGATATTTAATACTATAATTAGTAATTTAACTAAATTTCAGATAAAATACCCACAAATTGTAATTTTTAATATAGTTTAATTATCACAGTTTTGATCTCTAATTCTGTAGCCATTATCAAATGTGGGGAACATCCTAAAATCTATTAATACATTCACCTTATTGAGTTTATGTGTATAATATACTATTTTCATTTTGGTATAAGGATCTTACAAGTAATACATTACATATTTGTCATTATAGCAATCAATATTTTAATTAGGTAATTATATTTTTACTATTTACAAATTTGACGTTTTCTTCTAAGCGTTTTGTATTGTATCATTGTTACAATAGAAATTGAAAATAACCATTATATTGTTAAATAAAGCATAATGATTGCGATTTCAATGCAGATTAGTTATGAATTTGCCCTTTTAGCCATGGACTGTACATGGTCCCATAGAACACCCCATTACATATTTTAAATAAAGACAATTAATAATATACCTAGTTAGTTTAATTTCAACTGAATTTCATAATATTTTATTTCAAACTTTAAACATACAATAAGTATTCTTTTTAAAGTTTAAAATTACAATATTATATTGATAAAGCAAGCAAGGTGATTGATCTCAATGGCAAATGGTTGAGTGGAGTTTTCCAAATACATATAGGCATTAGCTTGGTCCCTTCGACATATTGAACTATTTTTGAAAAAAAAAATACAATTAACCAGTGTCGATTAAACTAATTAACCAGTTTAAAATTGCTTTTACGGATATAATCAATACTCTCTTGTATATATAGTTGTTAATCTCTTGCTGCTACAGCGAATAACTCACACCCACCACCCTTCTAGCGTGTCCATTTTACAAAAATATCTACCTTTACAAATACAAAAATAAAAAGTAAACGTTTTTTTATTCATTCAATAAACGTATATTGCCATTTGTGGTTAAAGCTTTTCATTTTAATGGCGACTAGGGTGGGGATCTTTATAAAAATATATAAACCCTCCAAAACACAAGTAAAGCGAACAATTAATAGAAAATCTATCAAATCTAATGCATGAATCGAATGAAAAAAAAATGGTTGAATAAATGTTTATACAAGTACAAAACTTTTTTGTTCGTTTTGCAATTTGATATATCTCTCTCCCAAACACTTTTCTCTCTTCGAACGCTTTTCTATATAGATAAATTATAAAAATCGTTTAGTAAATTCAATATAAAACCAACCACTCTAACCCTCAAATTTTGTCATTTACAAAAGCGAATTTTCAATCAAATGATTTTTATTTATTAATATTAGGTATTGAAAATTATTTCATTTTGATTTCTGTATTCTTCTTTTATTTGTTAAAAATATTTTGATAAAATTATACGGCAAGTAATGTGGACAAAAAAGCCAATAGTTTAAATCAATTTTATATTCTTTGTATTTGAATTGTTGATCTATTGTTATATAAATGACAATAATAGCTATTCTAGAAGGCGCCAAATTTGGTTGTAATGATTAGTCTTTGCAAGTGTTATTTTATTTATTATTATTAATTTTTTATTTTTTGAATAATGAGATGCAATCCATTGAATTACTCTCCGCTCATTCGGAAATGTTAATTTTCATAACTAAAACTAAAAACAAGTTTATATGTTTCACTCTGCCCTCACTCTTTTAACTGTATTTGTGTATTAAAATATGATTTTTCCATTTTTTGCTATTCGAGAACCAACGGACATTTCTTCATAAAACGATGCTTGCTTAAGTAACATAAAATATTTTTGTCTTTTGCCTTTCGCTTTCCTTTTCTTAAATTACTAATGTTTTATTAATACTTTTCGTATGTTTTATTGAAGGAGACAATAAAAGAGTGTGTCTTCTGCTGGAATTATAAATTTTATTTATTTATAACGAGACTATATATACGAGATTCATAAATTAATTCCTGTGAATCCATTGTAATAGACTGATGAAGAGGGCAAAGCCCTCGAAACTATAGTCTCGTTATAAATAAATAAAATTTATAATTCCAGCAGAAGACACACTCTTTTATTGTCTCCTTCAATATATAAAAATTCTGCTACTCTCGGCAAAAAAACTTTCAATTTAGTATGTTTTATTAGTTTTTACAAGTTTATTTTTTAAACCAACAACTTCAACAATACATAAGTTGTTGTAGATGATCTTGCTCTGATATTAACAAAGTTTGTCTAAAAATTACTTATCCAAATCCAAATGGGCTTCTTCTTTTCACATGCACAATATATTATGTTATTCACAACCTTAAAAAACAATTCCAATAAATATCGACTACCTAAAATTCTTGTTCAAATAATTATAAATTGATCAAAATAATAAAAAGCAAGACACCCTAAATTTATGGCTATTTTTACTTACTAGAAATATCGACGTTTCGACAATCAATGCTGTTTATAAACTATCGAAACGTGACTGAAATTAATTAATTAATTTAGGCTCTTTTTTAATATTTTATTGAATTATTAACTGTTTTTAAACAAATAATTAAAGATTCATCTTTTTACCTATATCTAACTACGAAAATAATTGTCAATGTCATATACGAGTACTCATGAAATTACCACGAGTTTACGTTGTGGGAGAAAACTGTTTCATAGATAGTTACCTATTTCTCAGAAACCTATATATAATATCTGAAACAGAAAAGGCCCGGGCGTATGAGAATAGGAAAAGTGTCTTTCTGGTGGTAAAGTATGCTTGAAAGACCTTCGTACTCGTGAGAAATCCTCCCTGGTGGTTATTACAGCTACTATTCTCAATGATAAAACATTGTTACTATTTTATTTCACGAATCTGTTAATTGTTATTTTGATGTGATTCGTAATGAGGGTTTATACCCAAATAAATATGAAATGTAATTTATTTTCTCAACGCTCTTTATCATGGTCGTCTATTGTTTCTGCCATCAGTAGGTACCTACATTATCAATTCTCGAATAGGTCGAATGAATAATAACCCAACAACAAAAGCCAAATTTGTACATTTGAGGGTTGAGAGAAGCATCTCTCATCCCTTATCCTTCATACTTCGCCCTCGCATTTTCTCTTGCATCAATATTCAATAACGAGGGAACATTTCATTAGGATTCAAGTCACCTCCGGGTGCTCGGTGGGCAAGAACAGGTCACCATCTTTATTCCCGCAAGGGGTCGTTATGTGCACCATTTTATTAAGTCAGATAAAGCTCGTATTTTGATAATAAATAAATTTTTGTATAAACATTTCTAATTCAATCAATGTTTCAATGGAACTCCACCGATAATTCTCTCTAAAATCATTCATTCGGTGAATTTATTATTATTCATGTAAATAGAAAATGGCGCAGCGTGTTCTAGTTAATTAATTAAACATCGATTTAAATTAAAATAATATTTTTATTATTATTTTAATTAAAATTAAATTCGTTATTATTATTGAAGTAAATAATACTAATAAAAATCATAATGTACCTTTCCTGTCAAATGAATTCGGTGTTTCAAAGCTTTTAGATATATTAAAATATTTTAGCCTCATTAGAGATTCCTATTGTTAATTGAAACATTATCTTTAATTCATGATCCGATGTCATCATCCATCAATGTATTTACAGTATTCTTTTTGAAGCTTAAATGACCTAGGAAATTCTTTCAGGTTGGGTCACCCATTATTTTTTTAATGACTAAAATGCAAGAAAGCGTACAACTAGATGGTACAGCACCTATAAGTCATTGTAGACTCTCGTATTTCTGAAAAGTTGTGTTTAGCAGCTAGAATGAAGTGTTTCTGCATGTGGGTTTTAAAGAACTGAGGATTCCGCAATGTCTAATAGGTGGTTTACCATATGGACGCCTTCTGCACCGTTATTATTAAACAAACAAAAAAGTACATCATCTTTAAATCGAGACTGACTTTTGCATCCTAGATAGAAGGGGTAAAAATGCGTAGGATTAATTCGTAATCGAAGGTTCTTTTGATTCCAATTCTTGAATGAATATTGTAGCACATGTAAAGATTGAAGCGGTAGGGAATTTCCAGTCTTTAGAAATTATAAAACATTATGAGATTGAATTAAAATGCTTTCATGTTCGTTCCAGAAGTATCTGTCTTCAAGTTATGATAAATAATGTGAAATGATATTCTAAATAAAAACAAAACCATCGATTTCAACATATTGATAATTGACTATAGCTAGATCTATCATGATTTGAAGCGAATAAACCTAAAGCATTTTAATTTAATTTCGAATTTGATCACATTTTATCCACATAATATTTAAATATTCGAATTGTTTTTCCTTTTACGGTCTTCAATCTTTCAGGACCCAAGTCATGGGGATAAACTATACTGAAATTAGAAATTAATGTTTTTAATTCTGAAGCAGTCATCTTCGAGTGACGATAAATATAGAGGGACGACACTCGAATCTACAACCTCACTTTCAACAAATAGATTATTGACTCTAGCTAGATCTATCACCACTTGACGACGACAGCTTGGGAATTAAAAGCTGAAAAATAGTTGAAAACAGGATGAAACTTTGCTTTTGACCATCTATTGCTATTCATACTATGGCTCATGATTCTAGTTCCTTCCCCTTCCTTCAAAAATTGTACAAAGGGAACGCACCCATAAACTTGGCTGTAATTAATATTTTTAATATATATTAAGGGATGTCCCCTTCAATTAATTGAACCATTAAAGATTTAATATCGCTACAGCCGCAATATCATTTCTCTTACATTTTTTATTTCCTTCCATCAGTTGATTTATTTCTTGCAGATGTGAATTTAATCGGACTTGTGTCGTCGACGTTTCGAGCAAAATCTTCGGCGACGATCCTTGCCCAGGGACCCACAAATACATTGAAGCGCAGTTTATGTGCATGACTTTAGGTGAATTGCTCTTTTATTTTTATTTTTAATGATATTACTCCCTAAACACTGGCTCACTCAGAAAGGACACACCGGACTCACATCATGGCAGATAAATTGCCATTACGGTTTGTTTTTGAATTTGTGTATTTGTGTGTGTGATCTCAACAGATGTAGCCAGCAGCAGAACTGCAGTATCCTGGCGAGCACGAGTATGTTCGGCGACCCCTGCCCGGGGACACTCAAGTACCTCGAAGCTCATTACCAGTGTATGCCAGGTACTAAATACTAAATACCAGGCCAATACTCACCAGGCCGTTATTCAATTTCACACGTCAATTGACACAAAGCAGCCTTATCTAATTAGGCCGTAAGGGAATCCATCCTCATCCCCTACAAAAGGAATGACAGTAAACTTGAGAAAGAGAAAACCCCAAGATTAATGATATCCAATTTTCTTGGATAATCCACCGAGATCAGATCGATCATAATTCATAAGAAATTTGTCCTTCGATTGTCGAGATATTTAAATCTTTCCAATTAATATGCCACATATATTTTTCTCTCTTTGATGTTAGAAAATAAATCACAGAATAAGGTCTCCCTTTTAGAATTCTAATTAAATTTATCAAAATACCTATGATTACGACATTTTAAATATAGTAAGTTATTTCCAAGAAATCGAGTAAATTGATATTCATTAGTATTTTTAGATTGATACACAGCTACTCTGTAATTTCTATGACTCGGACATTTATCAATCGAATTTTAATTAAATTAAAATCATAACCTTGATAGCTATATATGAAGAATTTATTTAGTTATTCATCTATCAATAAGGCTTACATTAACGACTAATAATTAAGCGTAATAAATAATTCATTTCCTTCTGTGGACAGTTGTTTACTTAGATTCCTCGACCCAACTATTGATTTTCTCACTTTTTTGACCCCCCTCACCATCCACCCAAAAACCTATAAAGAGCTTAATCTATTAGACTGTAGAATTTATTAATTAATCCATTTATTGTTATCCCAAATACAATAGACCAGGCCGAAGGCATTAAATTAAATGCGAAATCAATCTCATTCATTAAAAGTATAAAACTGAAAAAAATTGTATAAATATGATTCCAGAAAATGTAGAGAAATTTTAGAGTTTATTGTTCTCATGATCCATTTATATAAATTGGAAATAATTATTATTTTTTTTTTGACAATGAAAACATTACAAAATTAAAATGAAACGAAAAATAATCTGTTATGATATCATATATATTATTGGAAAATTGATATAAAAATTTTAAATTAATATTTCCTTTATTTAATAAAATAGAGTTTATTAACCGACTTCAAAAAAAGGAGGAGGTTCTCAATTCGGCTGATTTTTTTTTTGAATCTATGTTACTCGATTTTTTCTCCAATTGTAAACAGATTTTGATGATTTTTTGCAATGGGTTCAGTATAGTTCCCGATTGGTACCATATTAATTTGGTCAAGTTCTGATGAAATGATCAATGACAAAATAGCGAAAATCTCCAATTCGTATAAGCAAATAATCGAAATTATAATTGAAATTATAATTGAAAAATATAAAAGTGATTTCATGTAACAATTTCGACGTTTAGTTGTAACTAAATTAGATAATTATTTTATACCTTTTAGTGCATTTTATTTTATTTTTGAGTTCCTATTATTTTATTTGTTGCATTTAATTTTTTTGAAGTCGGTTTTATTTTTTTCTAATTTTAATTTCATTTTTTTTTTACTTTCACATTTATTTATTTTTTTGTATGTTTTTAATGATATTGATGTGAAATAGGTATAATATATCAGTGGCGTAGCCAGACTTTAGGGGCGGGAGGGGCAAAACTGCTCTGAGGGCGCTAATGAACCTCTACCAAAATTAGTTGAATTAAACCATTTTTTTTTTCCTAGATATGCACCGTGTCCATTAAAAAACAAAAACAAAATGCGTTTTTACAATTTAATTTGTAAAGTTGACCAACTAAATATATAGGTATGGATCATTCCATGTCAAGTCAACGACGTTTTGTATTAAATTGAAAGTTTTTGCCGAGAGTAGCAGAATTTTTATATATTGAAGGAGACAAAAAAAGAGTGTGTCTTCTGCTGGAATTGTATAAATTTTATTTATTTATAACGAGACTATAGTTTCGAGGGCTTTGGCCTCTTCATCAGTCATTTTTCACAATGTATTCACAGTGTTTTATGAATGAAAGTTTTAGCATTTTTCATGTGGTAACCTTACCACATGAAAAATGTAGCTTTCATTCATAAGATAAATTCCATATGTCCTTCATGTGTTTAATCGAAATTATTATGAAACTATAGTCGTTATAAATAAATAAATTATATTCAAGCAAAAATGCGTATTTTGTATCTTCCTTCGACGTTTTGTATGTGAGCCTCTTTGGTTTTTTGATTTTCCTGATATGTTATTATACCTATATGAAAGAAAAGTATCCATAGAGTTTTTTATATTATCTGCAACACATAACTAATTACGATTTAGGAGGAAAAATAGTCGATAGATATTCTAATAGGAGTAATTTTTTTCCTTTTTTAAAAATTTCAAAAATTGAAAATTCTAATCTTTTTATTTTTTTTATAAAATTGGATTTTTCCACTGGGACACCTTCAGTTGCCTGGAAAATTTCTCTTGAATTCACATTAAAAATAAAAATTTTGAGCTTTTTTTAACGAAGAAAGGATTCAAATAACTTCTAATTAAAAAAATGTATAACATATTTAAATAATTTAAAAATAAAATTTTATTATTAAATTTTCTCTTAGCAAAATCATATTTATCAAACGTTCTTCTATTCGAATTTTCGAGCCATCTGATTTCATTTGAATTTTAGATAGATGAATTTTGTTTTTAAATTTTTTAATATCCCTTAGAAAAGTACAGTCTAGAATAATAATATTAATATATTTTATACGAAAACTACGATTAATCCAGAATAAATTTTCAATCTATTATCTTTGCGTCACATTCATTTCCCAAGATTAAAATTCCGCTTTGTTTTGTTTTTCTTCATTTTTAGCTTTCCATGTAATCCTTCGGATGGTGCTTTTTTATTCATTTTAATTGAACAAATCCATTATTGTGTCAAATTGCAGGCTGGGATTATTTCATTGTATTCGTCTACTTCCAATATTCGGTTAGCTCAAATGAACTAGAACTATTTTTTATTGAAAAAGACTTCCTAACTTCTAATGAACGAATCTGATCAATTCGCCATTTTTATTTCACTTCATTAAAATGAATTGTTGTTTGTTTTCATTCTTATTCAATATCATATTTTAATAAACTCCCCTCTCTAATTTCAACTTCATTTTACCGTAAAATCGGATGAACAAATTAGCTGTCTAAAGTGGATTTAATAAAGATCATATGAGAATAATCTATCGAAAACATTTTTGAGAATTTTTCAAATTTTTCTATTCAACCGAAAAAAAAGTTATTAATTTTTTTAAAAAAATGGTGTTTTTCTTTCAAACGCTCATAACTATTTCAAAAATTGACTAATCGGGATGGTTTTTTTTTGTTTTTGATTGAGAAAAAATAAGAAAAAAAATTTCGAATTAAACTAAATTAAATGTTAAACTTCAAAAAATCAATAATTTTTTCAGAAAAAGTGAAAAATGTTATTGAATATGAAGTTGAATATTTTTGTTGTATTTTTCTAAAAAACAGGTTTAAAAACGAAAAAAACGTCCCGATTAGTCAATTTTGGAAATAATTATGAGCGTTTGAAAAGAAAAACACTATTTAAAAAATTAATAACTTCGGTAGTAGAAAAATTTGAAAAAATTCTGAAAATTTTTCAATAGGGTCGAAAAAGATTAAGTTTCAACCAAATCGAAAGAAGTCAGGGTCAAAAGTGGTCGATTTGGCATGGAATTCCCCATATATTATGTTGTTTCAATTGTTTTGTCCGTTTTTATGAGTCTACTTTAAACTGTAATATCTCAGTGAATACTTATTCAATTTAATCGAAATAAGTGCCTTGTCATTTTATGAAGAGGTGATTTTTGGACCAAATCAATTTCATTCAGAATTATTTTTAAATGTTTATTTCTTAAACAAAAGTTGATACAAAAGATTGTGGTTTTTTAAAATAATTACTGATTGGATTGAATAAAAATGTTTAACAATTTGTTATTAGTTGTGATATTTGAAGTCGAATGGTATGTGATAAACAGGAAAATATTTATTTGTAAAACCTGAAAGGAATCAAATGGTGTTTTTCTAAAGATAAGATTTTAAATAAATAATTAGTAGTAATAATAGTGAAAATATAACATGCTTTTTAAAACATTAAATAAAAATTAGAACAGTCAACATAATAAACATATAATCAGAGTGAAAAATAAAGTATTCGTGGAAGTAATTTAGACAACAATAATACACTCGTCGTAAATTAAATGACAAATTTTCAAAGGTTTATAAAATGAAAAATATTTAAATG